>JABUQX010026573.1:27500-37500 GCA_015478945.1 Trachelipus rathkii | reverse complement strand
AGGTCTATAAAATGCCAATATTCTATATGATTTATTGTACATAAGGATATCTATACCCACACTGACTCAATATCATCACTCATCTCAGAGTCCTTTTTACTACTTATTGAATTTTGCTTTTGGCAAAGCGCCACACCACCAATTCCTTCTTTTCCTCTACAATGGTGGTATAAATAAAGTGGAATATTCAAGTTATTTCATATTCCTGAAAGTGAGTCTCCATATAATTCTTCATTAACCCATGCTTCTGTGCAAATAATGTCTAGATTCTCGATTTATGGTATAACTAATTAGCTCATTGTGATTAACTATTAGGTAATTAAGAAATAGTGTGTAAAAGCAATTTGAACTTCAAATGATTTGGATATTTTTTATTACTATCATAACTATTGAACACTGTAACAACTATTCCAGGGTTCGTTTTTCTCCCCACTATTAAGAAGCTACTATTTATTATTCATATCCAGAGTTTTAAAGCCCACCACCCAATCCTTTTACTTGCTTTTTGCTAAACAAGTCTCCAAACTGATACTGAAAAGCCCAACACCTTTACCACTCAAGTGAACTCCATCTGCTGCAAAGATCTTCATCCAGAAATTCTCTCCACAAATCCAAAAAGACCTAATATATATATATATATATATATATATATATATATGAGAGAGAGAGAGCATATATACAGGCAGATAAGAGAGTATATAAAGGTTATATAATATATATATATATAAGTGGCGAGCGTGGCATTTTCCAGCAGTCATCGCTTCAGTTCCCGGTTCCTATATTTCAACATTATATATATAGTATATATAGTTATATATATATATATATATATATATATATATATATATATATATATGCAATTATATATACAACCTCCTGTGGCAAACCATCCCAAAATTTAACAACCACTATGCTGAAAGAATGCTTTCTCTTTATATCAAGATGGCATGCTTTCTCCTCTTAATTTTCTTATGCCCCCTGGTCACCTGTCCGTGCTCTACCATGAAGAATTTATTGGTCTCTGTAGTCAATAGATGTAAATATTTTTGTAGACTTGTATCATGCTCGCCTTGCTACAGAAAACATTCCTAACTCCTTCTGCCTCTCCTCATAGCTCTTACCCTCAAACCTGCAGAAATCATCTTTTGCGTTTCACGTTGCACCCTCTCTAGCATATCTATTTAAGTCTTTCTTTAAATAAGGCGCCCACTTTTGCACAATACTCTATTACTGGCCTAACATAGCTATTATACAGTTTATTTATTACTTCCTTGCTCTTGTTGTAAACAACATTGCGATTTATTATGCCCAGCCTCTTATTAGCTTTATTTCTTGCTTCCAACACTGATTAGCTACTTTCAATTACTGTTTATAATCACACCTAATCTTTTTCTTGGTCCACAGACAAGCCAATCCCCATTCATATCGTAGGTTAAAACTTTTATTTGAGTAACCTAGGTAAAGAACCTTACACTCTTTACTATTAAAATTCATTTCCAGCCACTTATCTTATCTGTCCACCCAAGAAGTTTATCAAGATCATTTTGAATCTTTATGCATCCTTCACTATTCCTAACTGAGGTAGGCACTTTGGTATCATCTGCAAACTTAGAAACCTTTGCATTTAAGTCCCTGGTCTAATTCATTTATATATATGAGGAACAATAGTGGGCCCCAGCACTGAACCCCTGTGGGACACCACTCTTCACTATTTCCTATGATTTATTCCCATTTGGTTGTACACACTGTTTTCTATTTCACAACCACTATTTAATCTGATAATGTACCACTCCACCTATACCACATTGCAATAACTTTTTCATCAGCCTTATGTGGGAACCTTATCAAAGGCTTTGCAGAAGTCTAAATATTAATATCAACTGGATCTCCTTGGTCGATGCAGTCAGTAATGTATTCCATACAAAAAGGTTTGTCTGACATGATCTACCCTTTCTGAAACCGTGTTGGGAGTCATACAATACCCTTTGTTATCTTCTAAATATTTATCTATATGACCTTTCATTAACTTCTTTTCCAGAACTTTTGCAATCTGAGATGTTAACCTAACAGGCCTATAATTTCCCAGATCTTCTTTACTACCTTTCTTATAAATAGGCACAACATATGCCATTTTCCAGTCATCTGGTACCTCGCCAAATGTTATAGATCGCTTAAAAACCAAATACAGTGCCTTTGGAATACAGGTATTACCCTCTTTCAGAATTCTACCATATACCATCAGGACCTGTAGCTTTACTTGGATCAATATGATCTAATAAACGCTTAAATCCTTTACGTCAAATTCAAATTCTTTAAGTCTATTTGTAACATGCATACAAGAACTATTAGTCTCCAAACTATTCACCTTCAGTAAACACTGAAGCAAAATAAGCATTGAAAATGCTGGACTACTCTTATTATCTGAACCCTTCACTAAATTTTCATATCAATTTTAATTGGAATATTCCATTTTACTTTAAATTTATAAAAAGCTAAAAACTTCTTCACAGATTCTTTATTAATATTCCTTGCTAAATTAATTTCTGCCTCTTTGCCTTTCTTATTGATTGGTTAAGTTCATTTCATTTTTCCCATAATTTTCTAAATCATCTTCCTATTACTACCTTTGAATATTTTAAAACATCTACGCCATTAATTTTATCTCTCTATTACACCAAACAGGTTTTCTCTTTGCCACTCTAATGGGTTTATCTTTAAAACATACTGACTGAATATTCATTAAAATTTGCTTAAAATGTTTCCACATGATAAAACAGTTTTGGTCTTTAAACTCTTTATCCCAGTTAGTTGTACTAAGCATGTCTCGAAATTTGGTAAAATTGCCATTTCGGAAATCTAAGATCTTTTCCTTATTAACTTGCAATTTGGGCCCAGATATCACATTCATATTAAATCTAATTATATTATGGTCACTAAGTCCTAAATTCTCCTCAACTCTAACTTCATCCACCATACTTTCATCGTTAGTTAATATTAAGTCTAGTAGTGCATCGTATCTTGTGGGTTCTTGAACCATCTGAAAAGTTATCTAGTATACAATTTATAAATATAGAACTACTATGGTCCATATTAGACAAGGAATTTCATTGAATGCCAGGAAAATTAAAATCACCCATTATGACTATACCTTTTTCTTATTGTATCATGCTGTCTAGATTTCTTTCACAATTTACCCTTGACTCTGGTCAAGAGGTCTATAAAATGCCCTATTCTATATGATTTATTGTATATAAGAATATCTACCCACACTGATTCAATATCATGATTCATTTTAAAGTCAGTCATTAATACAGATTGAATATTGCTTTTAACAAAGTGCCATGACTCCACCATTCTTACCCTTTAAGCTGGTATAAATAAAGTGAATATCTGTCTATTTCATATTCCTGAAAGGAGTCTATATAATTCTTCATTCACCCAAGCTTCAGTTATGCAAATAATGTCTAGATTCTCCTTTATGGTATAACTAATCAGCTCTTCTTTTTTATTTCTAAGTCTATGAGCATTTGTGTAAAAACATTTGATACTCGAAATGCTGTTATTTTTATTATCATCATCATTATTTGAACCTGTAACAACACTAGCTTTATTTATCTTCCCACTATTATAGTTACCATTGCTATTATTTGTATCTAGATTTAGTCCATCACCCCTAACTTTACCTAGTTTTTTGATAGACAAGTCTCCAAACTGACACTGAAAAGCTCAACACCTTTATGACTCAAGTGAACTCCATCTACTGCAAAAAGATCTTTGTCCAGAAATTCTCTCCACAAATCCAAACCTAATATTTTCTGAAAACATAATTTCCTAACTTCATTTTTACATATATATATTTTCATATATATATTATTTTTTACAGCATATAGAAAATAGTTACAGCAGTATATATATATATATATATATATATATATATATATATTGGTATATATACAGCAGTATATATATATATATAATTATAAAAAATATATATATATATATATATATATATATATATATATATATATATATATATATATATATATATATATATATATATATATATATATATTTAGTATAATATATATATAGTGTATATAGTATTTATATCTAGTATCTTTAAATATATATAAGAGCAGATAGTAGCATATATATATATATATATACGGTATATATATAGGTATATAAGATAGTATATATATATATATATATATATATGGTATTTATATATATATATATATATATATATATATATATATATATATATATATATATATATATATATATATATATATATCAGTGGCGTAGTTAAGGGATAGGCTGGGTAGGCATTGCCTATCTTATTTTTAAGAACAAATTAATAATTAAGAAAAACAAATAAAAAAATATAAAAAATGTTAATATAATAAGAAACCATAAGAAAATTAATCTACAAAATCTTAAAGAAATATAAAACCAAAAATGAGCTATTTATGCTTTGCCTCCCTATCCACTGTTTAACTTGCATACGCACATAGGCGTAGCTGGAATAAAATATATCCAATACAAGTTAGTATATAAAGGGAGGCAAGCCTCCTGCTCGTCGGTCGTACTCTCAGTGCGTCATTAGATGTTGCCGTTTGGCGTTGTTGCCATATCGCGGGTATTTTTTTAAATTTTCTTTGGAACCGTTTTTCGCTTGCAATTATTATTATTATTATTATTATTATTATTATTATTATTATTATTATTATTATTATTATTATTATATATATATATATATATATATATATATATATATATATATATATCATATATATATATATATATATATATATATATATATATATATATATATATATATATATATATATATATATATATATATCTTGCCTACCCATGTAAAAACATCTATATATATATATATATATATATATATATATATATCTATATGTAAAGAAATATATATATATATATATATATATATATATATATATATATATATATATATATATATATATATATATATATATATATATATATATATATATATATATATATATATATATATATATATATATAAGGCAGTTAACAATAGTTTTTTAGGGGGGTTTATTATCCCGAAATTATTTTAGCAATTAAAATTTTTTGATTACTTAAGAGTCAGGAATATTTACAATTAAAATACCAATATCAAAAATATAAATAATAAAAATAATAATAATAATAATAATAATAATAATAATAATAATAATAATAATAATTAATCAATGAAAATGAAAAAGTATTTATTAATGGAAATGAGGAGACATGTTTGTAGTCCGTAACGATTTCTTAGGTCAGTGGCTGTTCTTTACATGTATAAAAATATTAGACCAGGGGATTCAAATGTGTTTCCAAGTTTGCAGATGATAGCAAATTGGCTACCCTAATAAGGAATAATGATGATGTATAAAGATTTAAAAGATAAGGAGGAGCTGTAATCGTTGATGGATGAGCAGGTTCATTCCTTCAGCTAAATTTTTCTTTCCCTCATTCATTCCTTCTAAAACCAAATCTTTCTTCCTCATAATCCATGGTTCGTGCTTATTCTCTGGCCATTGAGGCTGAGACAGTGCCTATCGGGTGGGGAAAAATTGTTCTCCAATCACTCTCGCCAATTTTCACCAGCTGTGAAAAGCACAGGTGGGACTTGACGAGCAAAGCCGGGCTTCATCAAAGGGAAAGTGAGCTAACCACCTTGTTCTACTGACAAAATCTTCATCTCTAGCAACTTCGTAAATCTGTCTTTCTTCCTCTTATTCGATCTGATCATTGTGTTGCTAATTCCCCAACTGAAAAAGGCTAATCTCTTCGGCCCTCGCTTCAACTATATTCTCTATGTCTCAATACTAGCACTTTCCTCTCCTCAGGGTTGGAAGTGCCTCCTCACATGTCCAACCTTATTCCAAAAAAGGAAGCCGCCTGATCCTTCTCTAACTACGCCCCTATAGCTCTCACTTGTATCCTATCTAAGATCTTTGAAACCTTCCTCAACTCACTTCTTATAGATCATCTGGAACCACTCCTCCGATCGCCAGTACGGCTCTCGTTGCCCGAAGTCTACTGGCGATATACATTATTATCTAACCGATTAATGGATTTTCGCTCTGTGGGAACCACGTGGGATACCTGTGGTGGCGTTTGACACATCCAGCATTTGACCGGGTAATACACCGCGGCCACTGCTCTCCAAGCTCCCCTCCTTGGGTTTCCTCCTTCTCTTACTTTTATAGCTTTCTTCAAATCGCTCAATATCGGCTGTTGTTGATGGGGCGACTTCTTTCTGTCAATAGTGTGGTGTTCCTCATGGGTTCTGTCTTATCCCCAACTCTTTTTCTACTTTCATTAATGATCTTCTCACCTGCACCTCTAACTCCATCCACTGATTCCGATGACTCGACCCTTCATTCTTAACTCATATCAATTATACTCCCACTTTTACTTCTGGGAATTGCCTCTCGTTTTAATCTTTCCGATTTTATTCTCGCTTGATGGATAGAAATAACTTTGTGAAATTCAATTCTTAAAAACCCAACTTTACAAATCTCCTTTCTCCACAAAATACCCTCTAACTTTCCTGTCTCTTTCGGGACGACGATTCTGTCGTCTCTCCTGTTGACAATATAAACATCCTGGCCTTAACATGAACAAAATAATGTCTTGGAAACCTCACATCAACGGCTGTTGGGGCGACTTCTAAGAACTGGTAGTTCTGTTTAGACTGCGACCTTCCTCCTTTTCTCAGTTGCCCCGCTATACAGTAGTAACTCATCCGCCCATGTATGGAGTGCTGCTCTCTCATATCTTGGGGCTCTGGTTTCACCCGGCTTGTGGACAGGGTCGAGTCAACGGCATAAAGGTTTCTAAACTGTTCTGTACTTCCAGTTCACTTGACCCTCTATCTCTTTGCGAGGCGATGTTGGTGCTTTTATCTCTATCCCATAGGTACCGCAGGAAGGCAAGTGCCTCGAGGGAACTTATCATCACACTACCTTTATGGCTTTCAGCAATAATAGGTGCTGCATTCACACGTATTGTGTTGACATTGGTAACTCCAGGTTAGTTCGCTGTGGTGCTTCCCTCTTTCCCACCACCTCTGTTTTGTAGGAATTCCTTCCATCTTCTGTATTTCCTACTGAATTTAATCTTCTCACTTAATCTTCTCACTTTTAAAGCCTCCGCGCCTGTGCTCATGCTGAACACTCTGCGCCTAGAGGTGAACTTTGAGAGTACTACACCCCCTCCTTGAATAGGCTCTGCCCGTGAGTGGTAGTGACAACTGTAAAAAAAAAACTTGAATGGGCAGATATGGGCAAATGCCCTACTCACCCCATCCAAAAACATCATTCAGATTATCCCAGAAAATCGTACTCTTTTCAACATTACCCTTATGGACTATATGTCGCAACCACACAAATATTTTTTCAAACTTAATTTAACCTTTAGACTTATAGTACTACTTACACACACAAAATCTACCATATAGTTCTCATCACGTAACTCACTCATCAGAATTGTAAATCCTTCTATCCCTCTCTCCTTCCTTTCCACAGCAACACAAACACATTTCACACCACACCACTCATTTTCACCGGTTTCTTCATCTTTGTTTCAGTCACAGCTGGCAAATCAAATTTGCCCCTTTCTAAATATATATTCATCACCTCTCCTCATCTCCTCAACATTTATTCCTCAGACATTTCATATACAGATACGACTCATACATTTTCGCCGAAGAAAGGCGCTTACTGCGATCACGACCTTCTCTGCTCCGAGGCATGCATTAACATTCCTGGAAAGATAAGTGGTAGTAGCCAACCTAACTACCACCGTCCCTTATTCGCCTTCTAATACACGCAAGACATACGATGTGGGCAATTTTTCCCTACACGTATGGATATAAGGGATAGGGGATGTCTGGGGTGTGGATATAAGTATGTATATAATGATATGTTGTCTGAAGGATGAGTGTGGATATGAACGCATAACAGAAAGGCTAACCATTAGGCACTGGAATGTCATACATACCATAAGCAAAATGGGTATATATATATATATATATATATATATATATAGTATATATATAGTATATATAGCAGTAGTATATATATATATATATATATATATATATATATATATAGTATATATATATATATATATATATATATATATTAGGGATGTAATGGATAGTGAATTAAAGCCGGATACCGGATAATCGCTGGAAGTTAACCGATATCCGGCCGATATCGGATAGTGAATTAGCTGGATAGCCGGATACCGGATATCCGGCATCTGTTATATAGTCGGGCGGTGACTAAATAAAAATATTTTTTTATTTTTTTCTATTTTGGTAGTACTACTACAAGTTTTATTTAGATTATTTTTAATTCTAGAGAGAGTTTTAGGTTTTTAAAAATATAATAAATTAGTGTATAAAATGTCCTTAATAGAATTTCACATTTGAAAATGCGAAGTTTTTTTTAACTTTGTTTTAAATGAAAAGTTATGGACAGATTTTAATTATATATTTTTCAGTGTATACAGTTGAGTATGTTATTTTAAACTGGCAAACTAAATTTTTGTTCCAAACATGCATAGTGGTTAAATCGCTGGGCTTAACTTTTGGCCCGATTCATCCCCCAATAAAAATTGTTGATGGGTGAATTGGGGCCACCACACAGCTATTCTTATTTAATTAGCCTTATTATTATTGACATTTTATTACGTAATAGCTAATTTAAATATAATAAACAGCTACTTATATTAAGTAAAAATTAAAATAAAAATGAAATTTATATGGAAAATATGAATTCAAAAAGTGTCAAAATGTCCATATTTAACAAGTGAATTGGCCACCATTATTTTTACACTCTTATTTTATTTATCACTACAAAATTTTAATTACTTATTACTAATTTTAATATAATAAACAATTTCTTATATTAAGTAAAATTAAAATATAAAAATTGAATTTATACATAAAAAGAGGAATTTAAAAGATGGCCCAATTCACCCCACAATGGTGGTCTGATTCACTCCCTCTTCAATGTCTAATGATCTTTGATTTAAACTCTTTAATAACACTATGATTAATAGAATTACATTATTATTTTTTTTTGTGTGCTTATGACCTTACTATAGGGCCTTGATTTTTCAGGAAAAAAATCCAAAAGTGTATTAGGTGGGGAGACGGGGTTATACCTAAAAGTGGCCAACGTCACCCTCGCCCGACGCTTATATCGATTATATATAGTATATAAATATATATATAAGTATATATATATATATATATATATATATATATATATATATATATATATATATTGCAAGTCTCCATATTATGTGCCCCATTTATTTAAAAAAAAAACTATATATACATAAAAACTTAATATATTTTTGAATTTAGCGTACATTGTAATGCAAGAACTAAAAAAATAATAATTATTAATTTTAATAAATAACTCCAAAAATATTATAATCGTAGACGTTTCAAACTTAATTTAAACATGATACCCATAAAAATAAACGTTTTCCTTATATCTTTTCAATACTTTAGGGGAAACTAAAAATAATGGCAAAAATAAAAATTAAAAAATAAAAATTAAAGTTAAATTAAAATTAAAAATTAAAATTGCATATAGTTTAGGTTAGGTCATCAGGTCATCAAAAATTTACTTCTAGAACATCTATCTATCATGAGTTGTGTGTGTGTGTGTGTGTGTGGATGCAGCAGGATGTTCACACCTTAACATTGAAAAGAAAATATTGGGGACTCATGACTTTGGAACGCGAAAATTTGGGGGAACAAGAGAATTATTATTAATTATTAATTATTAACAGGCTGACCTATATATATATATATAAGAGCAGCAGTATATAGTATATAGAAGGTATATATATATATATATATATATATGTTGTTATATAGCATATATATATATATATATATATATATATATATATATAGCAGTTATATATA
>JABUQX010026573.1:0-25000 GCA_015478945.1 Trachelipus rathkii | reverse complement strand
AAAAGAAAACATGATATCACAGACACAGCAGATGATGATCCATGTCCATCCATATCATCAACTTCTACCTCTATTAAAAAGATTTCTTCAGCCTACACTGTTTGAAATAACTGATAAAACAAAGATTTGGGAAATTAATGATAGAAAAAGCACAGAAATTCATTTCAAAATTGGGGAATTGATTGCTGTGGACAATCTGCCATTTTCATTTGTCGAAGACATTAGATTTATGAGATTAATAAATCACGTATGTCCACAATATAATATTCTATCAAGGAGGTACTTTTCAGAAGAGATTATCCAAACAATATATAGAAGGGTAAAGAACAAATAACACTTCAGCTGCAAGAAATTCAAGCAATATCATTAACATCAGATATTTGGACTTGCTCATATAACAATGAAAGCTTTATAAGTATGTCAGTGCATTGGATTGATAAATATTTGAAAGGAAGAGGGAACATTACAAATCAGTAGTTTTAGTGTTTCTCATTCAGCAGAAAATATGTCTAAAAAGTGAGGAAATACTTAAGAGCTGGGATTTAAAAAAATAAAATATTCATGTTGTCCTAAGACCTAAGATAACGCACCAAACATTACAAAAGGTACGAGAGCGACAGGTGTTATAAATGAGACATGTTTTATTCATTCCTTAAAGCTAGTAATACATGATGCTATATTTTCTTGAAAATCAATTTAAGATTTAATTACTTTTTGTAGGAAAATTGTAGGTCATTTTAGTAGATCACCAATTGCTACAGCTAAATTAACGGAAATTCAAAAATCTAATTTACACAAGATTATGGAAACAAGGTGGAATTCATCATATTATATGTTGCAAAGGATCGAGCAAAAATTGCAATTATTATATATTCTTCAAATTCAAAAAACAATATCTTAAATGCAAACCACTGGAAGCTAATGGAGAATATAGTTAGATTGCTACAACCATTTGAAGAATTAACTAAAAGAGCGAGTGATGATGATGATGTAGATATATCTTTTGTAATACCTGCAGTTAATGCATTGCAAAAATTTTTAGCAAAAACTTGGAAGGATAGCGGTGTAAAAACTATGAAAGATGAACTTAAATTCTATTACTGAACGTTTTGGTACCATTAAAGAGAAAAACTCCATGTATCACTGCAACAGTTCTAAATCCACACTACAAATTAGCCTCCCTTTGATATTATTGATCAGAATAAAAAAAAATTATTCTCAAAGAAGAAGTAAAACTTTTATAAAAGCTAAAGAAAATATTACATTAAGTTCAGATTCTCATGAATGATGATCAAAACGATCAGTTCTTATACAGATTCACATGAAGAATCTGAAAATGAAACGGCAGATATTGAGAAGGAAACCCATTCAATTTTCTGGAAGTGCTTTGATGACATGCTACAAGAAAAATCGTTAGAAGAAAATGAAAAATATTCAGATACAATCAAACCAAGTGGAACTGATCAAAGGAGAAAAAAGTTAAATGCAAACGTAGAAGCAGCAGTGAGAAAAAACAACATGAATTATAAAATACTATTCAAACTATTGTGAATAAATATTTTGCAGCATCTACTGTTATGGTGGAAAGAAAGAAAAGCTATTTATCCTGATTGCATCTTACCTGAATTAGCTAGGAAATATCTCTCTGCTCCAACTTCAAGTGTATTTAGCAAGAGAATGTTTAGACAAGCAGGAGATATTTCTTACAAGTAAAAGGAATCGTCTTTCTCCAACACTAGCTGATCAGATCCTGTTTCTTCATCATAATTTAAGATCATTTGATTTTAAATATTAGAAAATGGTTACCTAAATAGCAATGCATAAGCTATTTAACTTTCCTTTCACTGACTTTGTGCTTAACAATATAATTTAATTTTCTCAAAAAATTCTATTGTGTTACGCTATACAGTATCGATAACAGCTGATATATGCACTATATATATATATATATATATATATATATATATATATATATATATATATATATATATATATATATATATATAATATATATATATATATATATATATATATATATATATATATATATATATATATATATATATATATATATATATATATATATATATATATATATATATATATTTTCAAATGTTAGTTTGTTAAAACTTAAAAGCTCTTTAACAATTTAAAGATTAAGGATATATATCATAATTTTTTAGTCTTTTGGTCAGATATGGCATGTAGTTTAAAAGTTCTTTTACCAATTCATTTACCTATTTCTGTATTGCATTTTTAAAGCTAGGTTTTATCGTGTTGCGTATTTTTGTTAGGGGTTGTCATTTTGGATATCAAACCTTTTTAATTTGTTTATCAAAAATAAATAAATAATTTAATGATAATGGTGTCATATAGGCCTATTCATATTATTATATATTATTGTAGTTATAATATTAGTTATTAGTTTGACTTAATATTATCACTACAACAAAAAAAAAAATACTAAAATAATTTTTTTTACATTTTTTGTATGAATCAGTTCTTCTAAGTAAATTTATTTCATTAAATGTCTCATTATTACTTTCAATGAATTATAACTATTTTTATTTTCAAAACTACCTTTTAAAAATATAGGTCTCCGGCCGGAGAAAGCCGGAGACTAGTGGTCTCCGGAGATCTTTAAAAAGGTCGGAACTCCGGCCAAGCCGGAACTCAGGATCAAGTATATAGAAATATATAGAGAGAGAGATATATATATATATATATATATATATATATATATATATATATATATATATATATATATATATATATATATATATATATATACCGTAAAATGGGGGAAAACCGGTTTCGTGGGGGAAAACCAGTAATTTTATAATACTCTTCATATTTTTTTTAATAAAAACATTTTTCAATTAGAGAAAGGTTTTTTAAGTAGTAAATAGAATATATTTTAACCCTATATAAAAATTTAAGTAAATAACTTACACCTATAGGTAAAAAAAATTTCCCCCATTTGCCAAAAATTTTTTTTTTAAAATCGCAAAAAAATTCTAAGACCTGGTGAATCTTGTAGAATGAAGGTATCAGAATTTCAATTTATTTGCACATTGGGAAGTCTATTTTTAACATTTTCCATGTAAAAAATTTAAAATCTTAAGCTTATTTTTAAAGTTATTAAGTGTTTTGTCTTTCGGGGTAAAACCGGTAGGGGCGTGGGGGAAAACCGGTAATTATACACTTATATAGAAATGTCATTTTTTTATAGTTTTTATTAATATTTTATTTTAGTTTTTATGTATAGTAGACTATAAGACATTTGTTTAATGTTTTCTATACCTATCTTTCTTCTATCTAGTGTAAGGATAAAAAAAAAGTTCACGTGAAATGTGCGTACATACTCGTAATATAAAGTGCCTATTTTGTTAAAAAGTGCAAGTATTATTATTATTATTATTAAAAATTATTAAAATTGATTGTCATATAATTTAAATTATAATATTGTAAAAAAAAATTCGTCAAAAAGTTCACGTGAAATGTGCGTACATAGGCCTACTCGTAATATAAAGTGCCTATTTTGTTAAAAAGTGTAAATATTATTATTATTATTGAAATTATTAAAATTTATTGTCATAATTCTTTTTTTTTCAATGTTTATTTAGCATAAAACGATGAAAATAAAATTTCATAATTTTGGAAAAAATTCACGTTTGGAAAATGTCAATAAAATATAACTTAGACTTGTGTTTTTTTATTCAAATTACTTCTATAACGTTATTAAAAACTATTTAACATTTAAATTATAATTAAGATTAGTTTGGACAAGCACAAACGTAGTAATATTTAATTACCGTTTTTCCCCCATGCCAATTACCGGTTTTCCCCCGAAATCAATTTTTGGAAAATGGAATTTTTCAAAAAAATTTTAAAAATATTTATTTAAACATTTTTATTATTTTCATCATTCTACAACATTAAGAAAACTCCAAATGTGAGATACATCTATTAAATATAGATGTAACTTCAAATTTTGATTTTTCATGAGTCATTAAAAAAAAAAAGGCTGAATTTTGACCGGTTTTCCCCCATTTTACGGTATATATATATATATATATATATATATATATATATATATATATATATATATAGTATATATATATATATATATATATATATATATATATATATATATATATATATATATATCTTAGGGGTGTGCTAGGTGTGAGAAGAATTGATAAAGAGAGAATGAACGTATTAGAGAGTGGTGGGGTGTGAAAGGGGTAAAATGAGAGAATAAATGAAAGTATGTTGGAGATGGTTTGGTCATGTGGAAAGGATGAATGATAGCCTAAGTTGGTTAAGCGGATGTATGGTGAGTGGGGAACCGACCGGCTGGGAGACCAAAGAGAAAAGGGGATTGAGTCGGTGAACGAATGTCTGAAGGAGAGAAATGTGAGTTTGGCAGAGGCAGAATAAAGGTGCATGATAGGAGAGAATGGCTGGCTTTGTATGGGGTATGGTTGTATTCACCTGGGCCAGGGGATGAACCCCTTCACATTGACGATTTACCATGGGTGAGGGTCCGTCATGTCCCATGATGCTCTTAGGTGGATTTTCTGTCGTGACCCAGCTTCCTCACTCAATTAATGGTACAGAGGGGGATGGTAAGGCTGGGCTTTCTTTCGACGTTTGTCATGTTCTCCAACTGCTTTTCTTTCCGATGCTTGTACAGCACCTTACCCCCAACCTTGGGGCAAAGAGGAAGGTGAAGAAAGAAAGAAAGAAATAAATGATATTGAGTAGAGCAGTAGTTATATATAGTATGCAGTATATATATATATATATATATATATATATATATATATATATATATATAGTTAGTATATATATATATATATATATATATATATATATATACAATAATGTAAAAAAATACATGTTTTTTTTTTTATTACAAGGGTTTTTGTTACATTTTTTTCGGTGGCGCTGACCCCATACACACTGACACAGAAGGAAAACAAACTACAGCATGTTGATAGGGAGTTACAGGCGCATATACATGCACATTTTCAATTAATTTGGAATTGTTTTTTTTTTTCTGCTACAAGTAGGGTTTTTAGAGCTGTTTTTTTTTTTTACAAGTGAGGGAGGAGGGCTGCATAAAATTTCTGAAATTTGGTGTGGAATGAGATCAAGGATGGGGCCAACAGGAATGAATCAAATATCATACTAATTTATAATTTTTTTAATGCAGTGAATGCTGGAAAAGTCTCAAAAAATCGGAGATTATGACAAGAATAACAAATTTTTCAAAATGAAAAAAATTTCAAAATTCAAAATTGACTTGAACCTTTATAACAATTTTTTTCACCATACTAGATGATTACTGGTGCACCAAATTTTTTCAGCCTAGACCATTTACTCTAGAGATACAGAATGTTTTTTTTTGTAACAAAACGATGTTTTTTTTTATGTAATGCACTATATTATAAGGTATATATATATAAATTATATATATATATATATATATATATATATATATATATATATATATATAATATATAAGTATATATATATATATATATATATATATATATATATATATATATATATATATAATAATATATATATATATATATATATATATATATATATATTACAGTGGCTGCATTAGCCAAAAAGAAAAGAGGCAAGAAAGGGAAAAATAAAGGCCAGGGGCAAGGTCAAAAAAATAAACAACGTAATGTAGATGAACAAAGTGTACAACAGCCTCTTCAGCGGAAAACATCACGACCAAATTCTGCAAGTGAAGGTTATGATGATAATGAAAGGTGAGTCTCTATTGTAAATTTTCAGTTTTTAATTCTACAATTTGTTATGCAATACATGCTAATAGCAAATATTAGAGTTACATTATTAATGTACTTTGATTGAGCTTTGGAGTTGGTAATTTTTTGCCAGCCCCAACTCTGGTTCTGGTTTTATTAATCATTTTTAAATTCTTCAGCTCTAGCTTCAACTCCATCCTACTAAATCATGATATAGAATCATGTCTAGCTTTCTCTCAGACCATTTCATTTTGTTTTGTTGATGAAGTGACTTTTTCCTTCTTTGTTGATTGTGCTGTTCCTCAGGGTTCTGTTTTATCTCTTACTCAATTCCTATTTTTCATTAGCAACTTTCTTAGCTGCTCTTGTAACTCTTCATACTTATGCCAATGACTCAACTCTTTATTTTTAATATCATTTAAAACATTCTCTCTCTTTTGAATCTAGAGTTGCTTCTAGTGTTCATTTTACTGATTCAGTTCTGGCTGATCTGGATAGGAATTCCTGGTAGGGTAGCCTCAACCTAGTAAACTCAACTCTTTAAAACTCAACTTTTGCATATTTTCTTTTAAAATTCACCTCCCTACTTTCCTATTTCTTTTGATAACACTATTTCACCTATTGACAATAAGAAAAAATTTTGGTCTCAAAATAAACAGAATTTGTTGAAAATCTCAATATCACAATAGTTTCTAAACCAGCTATATAGAAGCTGGGATTTCTGTAAGCTTGTGACAATCTTTTTTTCTCTTAGTTTCTCCCTCCTACTGTATTTAAGAGTTTTATCCACCCTTGTAAGGAATGCTGTCCACATTTCTGTGATCTGGAGGTTGCTTTAGTTTCAAAATTGTTTTGGATAGGATTGGATCTAAAGATAAAAGACTAATAAAACTGCACCATGCTTTCTTTCTTGACTCCTTAAACTTGAGACATGACATTGGAGCTTCCTCTCGTTTCTATAGGTACTCTAATGACAGATGCTCAAGGAAGTTGACTTTTAGCATTCCACCACCATTATAATACCCTCTTAGATTAAATAGATTAGATTGTTAGGGTGGTGGCCTTTATCAAGGTTCTTCATCACTGCAACCTAAAAGATATTTCGTGACATGCCTTTCTCTATTTGAATTCCTGATCCAGCCTGAGGTTCCATAGAAACCCCAGGGTTGTTCTAGGAGATGGATATCATCAGGCTTTAGTGTAGCCCTTTATTAAAGCCACCCTATATGTCCAAGTATGTGCACATTGCTACTTTATGTTCCAGTTCCCCCTGGACACTAAACTTGTATAATACTATCCATTGATTTGCCTGATTGATAGGCTTATTGGTTTGGGTGAACTCCCTTTTTCTATTGAAGTTTTCACCCTTATATAAATTCAAGCTCTTTCTTCATTGTCTTCAGCAAGAAAGGGAACAGGCTTATAGGTTGGTGCAACCTGGAGTCAGGCACAGACTGTCTCCCCATCTTTGGAATAAAAGCTACTCAACAGTTGGTGGAGGTGTTCAAGGGTGTAACTTGCCCTAAAGACCCACACCAGCAGCAGTAGAACTGTCAGTCGCTGCTGAAGCAAGGTCACAAATATTCCATCTACAAAAAATACATATATTATTGCAGCTCTCAACCCAAACTTAACCATTATTCTTATTGAGTCATATATCCTTCCTTCTATATTCTTCATTTCTTTTGAGTTAATACACTTTCAGACTCTATATATCCTGATAAATATATCCTTTTTTATTTGTCTAAATTTCTTTTTACCCAACTTTTTTCATCAGAAAGTGTAAGACATACAGTCCCTCCCTCAGACATTTTTAGTTTTGTACGGAATTATATAGGTTTATGTTAAATGTTATGGTACATAATACCATACATTACAGGCTATGTAATACCATACTGCAAAATATATGGTACATTGCTTAGTATAACAATATATGTATATATATATATATATATATATATATATATATATATAGTTATATATATATATTGATATTATTGCTATATATATATATATATAGATTATATTATATATATATATATATATATATAATAGTATATATATATATATATATATACATATATATTATATTATATATATATACATATATATATATATATATATATATAGTTAAAGTATATATTATTATTATTATTATATATATATATGCTGTTATATATATATATATATATATATATATATATATATATATATATAAGGTTAAGATATATTATATATAGTATATATATATGTATATTATATATATATTACATACATACATATATATATATATATGTATACATACAATATATGTTGTTGTTATATAAGAGCAGCAGCAGCAGAGCAGCATATATATAGGAGTATATGTTTATATATATATATATATATATATATATATATATATATATATATATATATATATATATATATATATATATATATATATATATATATATGTTATATATATATATATATATATTAGTATATAGTATATATATATATATATATATATATATATATATATATATATATATATATATATATATATATAAGGGGTTTTTTTTAACTAAAATTTTCAAGATTTTCATTAGCCAGAATCAAAAAATTCTGGCTGGAACCGAAATTTCTAATGAACTCCTTTCCTTTAACTAAACTATAAAGAAATGTAAAAGAAATTCTATATAACTATCAATATAAAATCTTTATATATATATATATATATATATATATATATATATATATATATATATATATATATAGCAATATATATATATATATATATATATATAAATATATAATACAAAATATATATATAGATATTATCAGGAAATAATATTTAGAAGATATATGTATATATGAGTAAAATACATATATAATATAATATATATAATATATAAACTGTATATGAAAGAAGAAAGATAGGTAATATATACAAAAGGTAGTAAATATATATGAGATATACAAGATTAATGTGTTATTATTTATGGTAGTAGTGGTAGAGGTATATATATATATATTATGGTTATATAAGGTTGGGATTAAAAAAAATTTTTTTTTTAAAAAAACCCGGTTTTTTGGAGAAGTCCAATGGCCAAAATTTTTTTTTTTTTTTGTTTTTTTAAATTACTTATTTTCCATATATATCAAGTCTTTTTAGGGTATTTAGCATTAAAATACAGTAAATACAATATGTTAAAAGAGGTATACAATATATAAAGTAGATTTTATTACTTAGTAAAGTTTTATTTGTGCTCTAGGGCATATAATTATTACATTTCACATGATCTGATTATTATTATTATTATTATTATTATTATTATTATTATTATTATTATTATTATTATATATATATATATATATATATATATATATATATATATATATATATATATATATATATATATATATATATATATATATATATATATATATATATATATATATTCTTCATCTACCTTTTTCTTCCCAAGACTGGTGGTAAGGTGCGTAACAAGCATCAGAAAAGAAAAGCAGTAGAAGAATATGACAAAAGTCGAAAAGAAAGCCCAGCCTTACCCCATCCCCTCTGTTCCATTAATTAGTAAGGACTCGTCCCAGTCAGAAAATCCACCCTATAGCTTCACAGGACTGCGATCGACCTCACGGTAAATCATCAGTGTATACCACCCTTTGACTCCAGGGGCCTGCCAACCATACCCCTCACAAACCCCCGCCATTTTCTCTCTTATTATGCACCTTTATTCTCGCCCTCTGCCAACTCACATTTCTCCTTCAGACATCTGCTAATGACCAATCCACTTTTTCTTCGATCTCCCAGCCCGTCGGTTTTCAACACACTCGCCACTATACATCTGCTTAAAAACCGACTATCATTCATCCTTTCCACATGACCAAACCATCTCAACATACTTTCATTTATTCTCTCGTTTACCCCTTTTCTTCACACCACACAAGTCTCTAGTAATATGTTCATTCCTCATTTTATCAATTTTTCCTCGCACCTAGCATGCCCCTAAGATTGTCCATCTGAACACAATGAACTTTAGATATACCTCTTATTCATGACCATAGTCTCACTACTATACAATAATACAGGTAACAACATACCTCATGTAAGACTTTAGCGCACTAAAGACTTAGTCCTTTACATTCACCAACGATATTGCACCAGCCACCTTCTTGCCATTTACACAACTTTCCCACTAAACTCTGCATCATCCATTCTCTTCTCATCCAACATATACCCTAAATATTTAAACTCAGGACACTTGTTCCAGGATGCTCACCATCTAACATAATCTCACACTGAGGACTGTCCTCACTGACAACCATACCTTACCCTTATCTATGTTTACTTTCAAACCCCTCCTTTTACACACCCCGCCAAATCTCTACCAATCCTCTCAAACTCTTCAGATTCGCCACACAAAACCAAATCATCCGAGTACAATAAGCAGGGCACCCCCACTGCATTCATTAATATTCTAACACCATTTCCTGTCACCCCACCTTCAATTCTTTCATAACCCTATCCATATACAAATTGAATAACCAAGGAGATATAACACAACCCTGCCTCACCCGCTATTAATACTTAAACCAAACACTTTTGACACCATTTATTCTTACACACACCTCACTATCATCATACATACTCTTTGATTTCATTCAGAAGCCTATCACCAACACTATATATATCACTAACACCTGCCATATAGACCGACCTTCCCTATTAACCCCATCATACCCCCTGTTGCAAATCCATAAAACCTAAATACAATTTATTCTTCCTCTCTAATTTTCTCTATCATTTGCTTCAATGTAAAGATTTGATCCACACATCCTCTACTACTCCTAAACGCACCTTGTTCTTCACCAATCAGTCCTTCAGTCACTCAATAAACTCTCGACCAAAAATACCATAATATATCTTCCCTACAACAATCAATAAACTAACTCCTCCTATAGTTTCTTCAGTTCCCTGTATCTCCCTTTACCCCTATATAAGGGTACTATTACTGCTCTCCCAATCCTCTAACTATGCTCCATGAACGCTTTATTACACAACTTCAAGATCCAATCAATCACCATCTTGCCTCCGTTCTTGATCATTTCACCAGTAATTTCATCTATACCTGCAGATTTACCATTCTTTAACTTTCTCACTCTACCCATTACCTCCTTACTAATTACCTCATCCCCAAAATACCTATTCCTTCTTGCACATCAAACCCACACACATTCATTATCACCTCATCATTACTGCCAATATTATCCAGATTTTCAAAGTGTTCTTTCCACACACACTCACATCCATTTCATCAATTACAAAAACACCATCCCTATTCATTATTCTAAGCAGATTCCCCTTATTCTCATTCTTAACCTTTCGCGCTTCCTTCCAGAAGAGCTTCCTATTCCCTTGTATGTCCCCATTCATCCTCCTTCCAAACTGTTCATTTACCTCTTCTTTTCTCTTACGTATGCATCTTTTAGCATTCCTTTTTTCCTCCTTATATAATTCCAAGCATCTTTCTTGAAACTTCATCATTTGTTTTTAGTACTACATTCCACCACGCTTCTTTTTTTACTTTTTAATCGCTATCCACTTCTTTCATTCCACCACTACACTGTTATCATTCTTACTTCCTACTTTAGCACACCCACATACTTCTTTTGCACTGCTAACAATTGCTTCCTTCATTTGCTTCCAGATTTATTCAGTTTCATCTTGTTCACATTCAACTGATTTACTTGCGAGCGTTCTTACATCTCACTCTTAATTTTACCCACTTCCTTCCGTATCACCTTCCTCTCCATCCAAGTCCCCACTAACTTAATTTTACATAGAACAACATAATGATCCGATAATCCCATTCCTAAACCCCTCACTCATCTAACACATACTTCAACATCTCCTTCTTCATCAACACAAAATCAATCATACTTTTCACTTCGATACCATCTCTACCTACACCAACTCTAGTATACTTATGGATACTCTTGTGTTTAAAGAAATTATTACTTACACACATACCTCTCTCCTCACAGAAATCAATCACCTTCCTACCATTCTCATTTTCTCCTGACACCCCAAAACCACTTATTATAAAATCCTTTTCTTTTTGATCTAATAGACCTTAGTATGTATATATATATATATATATATATATATATATATATATATATATAAAGAGGTATATATATATATATATATATATATATATATATATATATATATATATATATATATATACACTGTATATAAACTGTATTAATAGTCAATATTTAGGCCTAGAAAGGGTATTGGTACTACTGTATAATTTAAAACATCTTTTATATACATAAAAAGAGGTAATTTTAAAAAAAAACAAAAAAAACATTTTGTTTTAAAAAAAACGTGTTTTTTTAAAAAAAAAAAAAGATTTTTTTTTCATTAAAAAATATATATATATATATATATATATATATATATATACAGTATATATATATATATATATATATATATATATATATATATATATATATATATATATATATATATATATATATATATATATATATATATATATATATTTAGAGAGAGTATTTTTATATATATATATATATATATATATATATATATATATATATATATATATATATATATATATATATATATATATATATATATACCGTAAAGAGGGCAATTCGGTCCAAAATCGGGGGTACTCAAAATGCTAAGGTTTATGGAAACTTTTTTTTTTTTTTCGAAATTTTTTTTTTTATATGTTAATGTTATCCTTTAGGAGTAAAATTAGTATAATTGTATTTGTATATATAATATAGGATTAATGTTAGAAGCTGATAAGTAACGTGACCAAATTGCCCCACGATTTTGGGGGCAAGAGCTATCCACTTTAATTTTCACATCCCTAAGAATCCTCATTAAAGTGTTTTATTTAATAAATTATGATAAGCCAGTTTTCATTTTTAAACATAATGGTATTACAATATTATTTTTTAAGAAATTGGGTTTGAAAAGACAATAGTTCTTTCTGAGTTTGCGTCTGTTTTTTAGACAACTGTAAAATCTTTGTAAAAAAAAGGCTCGCCTAAAGTAAGGAATTTCCTTAATTCTTGTAAGGTTGCTATTCTTTTTATTCTGTATTATACAGAATTAAGGAAATTTTTTACGTTTGGTGAGCGTTTAATTTTGCGATGTTTGACAAAAATGAACGCAAACGCTGTTTGACAAAAATGAACGCAAGCTCAAGTGTTTTAGGTCTCTTTTTAAACATAATACAATATTTTTTTAAGAAATTGGGTTTGAAAAACTAATAAAATGTTTCGAAAGTACTGCTTTTTGTCGGGAACGCAAAATCAGAAATAATTAAACGTAAGGAATTTCCTAATTGTATTCTATTACACAGAATTAAGGAAAATTCTTTACGTTTGAAAAGTATTTCTAATACTTTAGATTTTTGTTTGACAAAAACGAACTGTAATGTAAAAAAATCTGTAAGGTTGCAATTTTTTTTTTTTATATTACACAGAATTAAGGTAATTCTTTACGTTATGAGCGTTTCTTTTTACGATTTTGCGCTGTTTGACAAAAACGAACGCAAACGTTGTTTGACAAAATGCTAATGCAAACTCAGCGTTTTAGGTATATTACGTTTCGTAAGAACCAATGCAAGAACGAAATCTGCTAAGGGTCTGGCAATAATGCAAGATATCCCCTGCCTTGTTACTTTTGTGTGTAAGTGTGAAACCATCTATGAAAAAAATTGTGGCTGTTAACAGCTCATGTTGAAAACTTTACCTACCTATCTTGCTAGTAAAAGTGTAAAAATTATTTTAAACATTATATTTCTGACATCTTTTTGTAAAAGAGTATTAAAAATTTAATTTAATGATGATTTCAATATGGACCGAATTGCCCCACGCAAATTTTTAAACCTGGACCGAATTGCCCCATGTTACAATTTTTATAATAAAACATATTTATCTCCTCTTGCCTGAATGACTCCAACGATTGCATTAAGGTTATGAACTATTTTTAAGATATATCTTGGTACCAATAATGTAGAGTACAATTATTTTGACTCATATACATCATCAATATTTAACATCTAAAAATAAAATAACAATGAAAACAAATTCTTCGTGGTAAATATGTTAAGTTTACATTAGTGTTGATTCTTGTTTTAATAGTATTTTCTTTCATATATTTACATAAATATTTGGGAAAGAATGCTCCCATCCCTCAATAAAAAATTTTATGTAATAAAATTTTTCTTTCTATCTTTGTTACTTACAAATCATATTTCTTTAAAACAAAATCAATAGTTATCTACTTCATACGAAAATATACATAAATAAACAAAAAGAAAAAAGGATCTTTTCCTTCTCTGGCATGAAAAACGATGCTTTCTGAATAACGATCTGTACAGGATTTAAAAATCTGGGATATACCTCAACATCAAAAAAAAATAATTCCCAAATTATTTATTCACTTGTTTTCTTCCAGCAACTTACCTAGACACACAAGTCGAAATAGAAGATACACTGAAAAATCATTATTTATCGAAAGACAACTCATGCGAAAAAGATTGCTTATTATAAGGATCATTTAAAATTGGGGTGCTAGGAAATGGATTAACTTTTCTATGAGAACGCAGACACATAGGACTTTGTTCACGTGGTCCTTGGAAATGCTGATACGGAACATAGTTCCTATCAGAGAGATCTGATTCCGATTTTGATCTACTGAAATTATTGGCATTTGAATTATAAGGTGGATCTGAAAATCCTGAAAATGAGGATTGCGAAGTAGAATTTGACCTAAAACTTTGTTCATTTTCAGATCTTGGAAAAGTAGGACTAGGATGCCTTTTTACTGGATCAGTAAACGAAGGTTGCGAATAACGGAGAGATTGTATTCGGCTTTTAAGAGGAATCATTCTTTAACATGTTTTTAGAATATAAATGTGGATAGACAAATGAATCATGTTCATTTCTTTGAACACTTCTTTGAGGTATCACATCGTTTTCCCTTTCATTTGGGACTTGAAAACTTACTTGCTTCTTACTTATATTTCTTGTATTCGGAACTTGATTGAACTTATTTTTATTACGAGAAGATTTATTGAACATTAACGGGGGATTTTCATTTAAAATGGGTTCAGGGACTACCTTGAAATTGTCGCTATGCACGGCAATTTCTCTACCTGTTTGGAGACATTGAAGAATAAATCTATTTCTACCTAAGATTGCTATTACGCGGCAGGGACCTTTTCACTTTTTAAATAACTTCGGAGATACTTTAGGAGGTTTCACATTTAATATATAAACTCTAGTGCCGATTTTTATTTCTCTACAAACTGCCTTACCATGTCTTTCCACGAACTTCTGTTTCCAAGTTTTAATTTTCCCTGGCTATCTCGCATATGAGATTTGTTCTCACCACTAAATCTTTCAAATCTTCATAAGTTGAAATGAAATCCTTATCAGGATTAGCAAAGGGAGTTACGTAGTTATCCAGATCAGTGGTTCTCAACGGGGGCGGTACCGCCCCCTGGGGTGCGTTAACGACATCCCAGGGGGCGCTATTGAGGCGGGGGGCGGTAAGGGGGGCGCTATTGAGGAGGGGCGGTAAGGGGGCTATTAGGAGCGGGCGTAAGGGGAAGATGACAAAATAAATAATTGATATATATAATATACTAACTATAAATATATGATAATAGATTATAATATATATATAATATGATATATATATATATATTAATATAATATATATATATAATATATATATATTATATATAATATATATAATATATTATATATATTTATATATATTATATATACATAATATTTACAAAGCGTTTCGAGTGAAAAATACTAAATGTATCTAAAAAGTACATAGTGGCACTTACCCAGCAAGAGTTGATTAGTTTTTTTTTTACAATATGAGAAATCAAATATATATAATTATATATATATATATAAAATATATATATATATTAATATATATAATAGTATATATATATATATATATATATATATATATATTATATATTATCATAATATATATATATAATAATAATATATATTAATATATATATATATTATATATATATATATAATTATATTATATATATATATATATATAATATATACTATATTATTATATATATATTTAATATATAATAATTATATATTATATATTATATATATATATATATTATATATACTTCGGAAATGTCAAAGTTGCCAGAAAGCGGTCCAGAAAAAACATATAGAATAGATACCCCTCACAACTTTAAGCCAGAGATGCCAGACTGCATTACTTTTCGCAAATTTGGCTTCTTTTTAAAATCATGCCTTAAACTTGTTAGTAATAGGAAACCTTTTCCGTGTGTTGGATGTGGTTTTCGTGTGAACGTGTGATTATTACACTATGTCTCAAGCAAAAAAGAAGTGTAGGCAATATTCGTCAGAATATTTGAAATATGGATTCATTCCATTTCCATCAAATGAAAAATTGCCAATGTGCCTTTTATGTGAGAAGACTCTGTCTAACGAAGCTATGAAGCCTTCTTGATTACAAGAACATCTGTCAAAAATTCACCAAGATAAGTCAACTCAGTCTATTGATTTCTTCAAAGACATAAAGAGGAAGTATGAAGGGAGACCTACAGTAAGTTCTATGTTCGAAAAAAATTCAGTCAATATTGATAAAGGACTTCTTGCTTCTTACAAAGTGTTTTTGTTGATTGCTAAGTGTGGCAAGCCTCATAATATTGGAGAAACACTACTTTTACCAGCTGTTAAGGTAATACTTGATACTCTGATGATTTCCAATGCAAGCAATGTTATTAAGACGCTACCTTTGAGCAATAGTTCAGTTTCGAGAAGGATCGATGAGATGGCCTCTGATGTTGAAGATCAACTTTGTAAGATAATTAGGAAAACACAGTTTGCATTACAGATCGACGAGTCAACCCTCAGTGATAATGTAGCTTTATTATTAGCATATGTTCGTTTCATAAATGAAACTGGCGAGATGAATGAAGAAATGCTGTTCGCTAAAATTCTTACCACTGACACTAAAGGCTCCTCTATATTCCATGTACTTTTAAGTTATTTTAATCGAAAAAGACATTCCATTATCTAATATTCTTGCATGTGCTACTGACGGTGCCGCAGCTATGACAGGTAGATATCGCGGTTTTAGTGCACATTTAAAGCAAGCTGTTCCAGGGGTTATGACTGTTCACTGTGTTATTCATCGTCAACATTTAGTTGCTAAAAATTTAAGCGGAAGATTATACGAGTCTCTTAATTGTGTCATTAGTGCGGTCAATAAAATCAAATGCCACTCTTTGAATGATCGTTTATTTCGCCAGCTTTGTGAAGAAAAAGACGAGGCATTTGAACGACTATTGCTACACACGGAGGTTAGGTGGCTTTCTAAAGGGAATTGTTTACAACGATTCTATAACCTCTTTGAAACAGTTATTGAATTTCTCGACACAGCTGACCACAGTCTCGCCAATTCATTAAAAGAAAGACGAACTGATGTTGCTTACCTTTCTGATATTTTTGACAAGTTAAACGAAGTAAATACGAAGCTACAAGGTAAAAAAAATGAATTTCATCAAAACAAAAGGGATTATAGGGGCTTTTATAGAGAAACTAAGTGTTCTGAAAAGTAATTTATGCTGTAAAGACTTACGTCAGTTTCCTAATCTTCTGGCAGTTTGGGAGAAAAATGAAATTGCAGGTAATGACTTGGAAGTTTATTGTTTTCACTTAAATAAGCTGAAAGAAAACATGGAAACTAGATTTCAGGATATTATTGCGCTTCAAATACCCCAATGGGTATTCAACCCGTTTTCAACAGATGTGACTGCAGCTAATATTTCACAGTCCATGCAGGAGCCCCTAATAGACCTCAAGCATGACAGTGAATGTCAAAATTTATTTAATGAGCTTGGATACGAAGTATTTTGGGCGAAAAAAAAAGATTCGTATCCTCTTCTATGGGAAGAAATTAAAGTATTGCTTCTGGCTTTTCCTTCAACGTATCTCGTCGAAAAAGGCTTCAGTGTTGTCACACAATTGAAAAACAAAGCCAGAAACAAATTGGATATTACTCAGAGAGGTGATTTAAGATTATGCCTAAGTACAATCTCTCCTGACATCAATCGGTTATGTGCAAGTCACCAGGCTCAAGGCAGCCACTAGTGTCAAAAATGATGTTTTAATCGTAAAATAAATTTTTCAAGGAATATGGTAAGTACTTTCTTTTTAATAATAATATAATTAATAATAATAATTAATAATAATAATAATAATAATAAATAATAATAAAATAAAAATAATAAAAATAAAAATATATATATATATTATATATATATATATATATATATATATATATATATATATATATATATATATATATATATATATATATATATATATATATATATATATATATATATATATAAACACTTTTTAAAATATAAAATTCTGAAGCGGGGGGCGGTGGATTAAGCGATAATCTCGAAGGGGGATCAGGCGTTGGTTTGGAAAGTTGAGAACCGTAACTGATCCAGATCATACGGAAGTCTCTTATTGTACCCATGTAGAACATAATGAGGACTATCACCAATGGTTTCATTGAAGGTACTATTTAAGCATAACTGTGCAAAAGGAATGTAGGATGACCAATCATTGCCTTTTTCATTCACAAAATGGCGTAGGAAGTTTTATATTTTTAAATTTTCTCTTTCACAATTTGCATTGGCAATCGCAGATCTCACGGTTACCTCGACTTTATTAATCTTCCATAACCTACAAAGTTGTTTAAAGAATTCAGAAATGTATTCATCAGCCTTATCAGATATGAATACATTAGGAGTCGTATGCCGAACAATGACTCTGTGCAAGAGTGTGTTAGCTATATGTATTGCGCTTCTTGAAATAAGAGGGCAAATCTCTACGTATCTCATTATAGAATCTTTGAACACCAGGATATATTTTGCGCCAGTACTTTTACACGTGGGAAGGGGACCAATAATGTCCGTGTGTACTAGGCTGAATGGAGAATAAGTGAGAGGATAACTAAAAATGGGAGCACATTTGGGAAAATTTCCCTTCACTTGCAAACATGACAGACACTCCTTACAGAATTGATATACCAATTTAGACATTTTAGGAAAAATATATCGTTCTCGGATTTTCTTCTCAGTTCTAATATTTCCCATAAACTACAATGATTCAGAATTAAAATCGTGTACATGAGCGAATCAGGAATCTCTTAAATAATTCATCTCTTTGGATATGAGGTATAATATATTTTTAATGTATGTGTGGGGATAATTAAAGTTTTTTCCAGTTTCCTTGATATGCTTTATTATGGGAGATAATCTAGGACATTTTTCCTGTTCTCTTATTATGACGTCAGTGGTCAAATCAAACAATTGGTTGCTAGAGAGAGAAGTATTTACATTGAAACTAGTGATGGGACTAGGGTTGGGAAAGGAAAAAAACAAGCTCGTTTTTTTTTTCGGGAAAAACTTTTTTTCATGAAAAAAACACAGCCTGAAGAAAACAAGTAAAAATTTGTTTTTTTCATTTTTTCAATTAAGGGGAATTTACATGTTGGAACAATTATATTATAAGTTTTAGCAAATATGCTCTAATTTGGGACATTTTTTGGTTCCAATTTCCTACAAGGTGGAAGCCCCTGAGTTTGTGTTCTAAATTTTTATGGGTTTTCCATATTTTTATTATATTATGAATTTTGATATTCATAATATTTTGTTTGTGGCTTCATTAATGTTTTCTTACTCTGTTTAGCTTTCAGTAACATTTTTATCCATAATTATTTAATCAGAATTTAGAAATGCCATGTGCAAAAACTGTACTTTTAAGGAATAAAAGGTAAATTAAATAAAATTAATTAAAATGTGGCTGATCACGCTGCATGAGCCCAGGGGATTAAGGAGCTGACATAGTCAGTACTCAGTAGTGGACTGGTCTGGAGTGGGGACTAATGGTGATTAGAAATCAAAAAGTTGAATATGCCAAAGCCCAATATTGTAATTTGTCATCCACTCATTCCTCATTTCATTTACGAGTCCTGGTATATTTTTAATTTCAATATTTTTATTATTTCATTTGCATCCCTTAAGGGGACGTTGCGCGTATGGATTTCCTAACTTTTGAGGGTAGAAATCATCAATTCTATGATTTTAAGGTTTTAACACTTTCTAGTGTAGAATTTAATGCTTTTTCGAATGGTCTGGTTATTTTAACAGGCAAGAAATATTTTATTCACAATATACAGGGGATAGGGGGGGGTATTCAATTTTGGTAAGTCATAAATGAAAAATCCCGATAACTTTTATTATTCATGTGATCAGCATAAAACTTTCGGAGCAAGTATAGTGGGAAGATACACATTTTTTGTTAAAATAAATGTTTTGTATGGAGAACGAATTGCCTTCTTAAAAATTTCCAAATTTCAAAATTTTTTCAAAAGTTTCCCCATATGCAGCGCAAACCCTTGAGTTTACAAAACCAATTTATCTAAAACAAAAAATGTAAACTTGCCTAGTGTTATATGATCTGAAAGTTTCGTTTTGATTGAACAAAAAATAAAAAATTTATCACGAATTTTTATTTTAGGCAAAAAAAAAAAAAAAAAAAAAAAAATTGGAACGAAGTGGGTTGTAAATTTTTTAATATTTACTCGTTTGCAATGAAACCTTTCACAGCTTGTGTACTTCTACAAGATATACATATTTTATTTAGATTAAATTTTGTATTCCCAACAGTTTTGCCGCTGATCACGAGAAAAACTTTTGAAAATTCCATGAGCAGCGACAAATCTGTTGGTATACAAAAATTTTCTCTAAACAAAAAATGTCTACCTTCCCCAATTAGTATACGCTCTGCCAAAATGCAAACTGATCGTATAAATAATAATTTAAGTTTTATGATTTTTATTTTTGAGTTGCCTAATTTTTTTTTAATGATTGTTGTCATGCAACATTTCTTTTATTATTCATCTGATAAGAATGAAATTTTTATGGCCTTTATCAACTTTACAACAGGCACAACTTTAACTTCAAAAAATTTTTGTACGCCCAATGGTTTTGCTACTACTCGCAGGAAAACTTTTTAAAATTTATAAGTTTTCCCATGAACAGCGGCAAAAGCGTTTTGGTATACAAAAAATTTATCTTAACACAATATGTGTATCCTTTCTAATTATATATGCTCTGAAAGTTTCGTATTAATCGGATATATAATAAAAAATTATTACGATTTCCTTTTTATAGTTGCCAAAAAAAAGAAGAAGAAAAGAAAAATTCAAATAATTGGTATGCATATAACATTTTTACTATTCATCTGATTAGAATTAAATTTTTTACACTAATGTTCAGAGGCACCATAATCACCCGAATGATTGTAGATGAGTGTTAGTTAATCAATTTTTTTCATGTATATAAATTTGTTGTATAACCTCTAACGTTTGGACCACATGCCTCACAGTTCAACTTCTGACTATTTTACAAAAATAAAACCTTTTTTACATGAGCGCTATCTCGGGGTATACAAAAACCAACACCTATTTTATATTTTTTCTTTTTTTGTTTTCAATTTGAGTAGTGCATTTAAACTAACATTTTTAATGTTATGATTCATGCAAATATAAAAAATTTTGGTATATTTCATAAAACTTTTTAAAATTTTATGGAAAAAAAAAAAATTGTTGAAATTTACAAAAAAATCAAAATAAAATTTTTTTTCTCTATATATTGCTACTATTTTTGAGTTATTTCATAAAACATATGCCTATGGCAAGTATTTCAGTGAAATCCGCTTGCAAAAATCTTTTGTAGTTCAGCAGAAATTCACTGTTAAAAATTGCTGATTAAAAATGTTAAAAATACTGACTCATGATATTTGGGAAGAAATTACACAAAATCTAAACACTTTTTTGCATATGTCATCAAAACAAATATTGTCAAGAAATCTTTTCCTCTTTCGAATGGTCTATAATTTATCCCAAAAAAATTACATTAGTGTTGTTAGGAATCCTTACGCGCAACGTCCCCTTAAGTCACTTTTGAGTTTTGTCATTCAGACTCATTCTATATAAATATGATATACATTAATGTTTAAAAGTAAATTATAAATATTATTATATGATACAAATGTAAAATACATAGTAAAATTAGTAAGTAGAAGCCTACAAACAGCAGTCTGCAGGCTACAACCTACTGTAAATTGTAACGAAAACAATTGATAAAATATAAGAGAAAGGTAGTTCTGCTATTTTATAAATCATAATGGAATATTTGTTTAATTTCAAACCTGCATATTTTGAAAAAATGAAAATACTCAAATGAAAGATGCCAAGAATTAGCTCTATATATATAAAAAATTTTAAAAAACATTTAAATGAAAAACACAAAAAAACATGAAAAGTTTTTTTCTTGAAAAAAACACGATTTGAAAAAAAATGGTTTTTTACCCCACCCTAGATGGGACGATGATTAATTGAAAAGTATTTTAAATTTTTTTTTCTCTCTCTCCCTATATATATATATATATATATATATATAATATATATATATAATATATATAGTATATATAATAATAATATATATATATATATATATATAAAAAATATATATATATATATAAAATATATATATATATATACGTAAAACGGGGTAATTCGGTCCATGTGGGGCTATTCGGACCACGTGGGGCAATTCGGTCCAGTGGCTCAAAATAGCCTATATGATGTAAAATATATCTTTAAAGATGTAAAATAATGTGTTTTTATGTCTTAGGTATTAATTTTTTATGAAACCTTTAATTTAAGTCCATTAATTTTGTGATTTTTTTTTTTTTCTGAGCAAAATAAATAAAATCGGGGGAAAATTTTTTAGGCTTTATTGCTAAAGAATCAACAGGTCCAAAATAATGTACTACATATTGCGTAACCAAGATAATAGTAATTAAAAATAGTTTCATAACCTTAATGCAATCGTTGCAGTCATCAGGCAAGAGATAAATGTTTTATTATAAAGAATTGTAACACAGGGGCAAATTCAGTCCAGGGGTTAAAAAATTTGTGTGGGCAAAGTCGCAGTCCACATGAAATCTCATTAAATTAAATTTTTTAATACTCTTTACAAAAAGATTATAAAATAATAATGTTTAAAAATAATTTTTAAAACTTTTACAGCAAAGATAGGTAGGTAAAGTTATTCCCACATAGGACCTAATTAAACTTGTACAACTTTTTTTCAGCCAAGATGTCACACTTACGCAAAGTAACACGCAGGGATACAAAGGGAACTCTGAGATGAGGTGCCAGACCCTTAAGCTGTTTTCGTTCTTGCATTGGTTTACGAAACGTAATATGCCTAAAATGCTCGAGTTTGCAATTCGTTTTTGTCAAACAGCATTTGCGTCATTTTGTCAAACCGCAAAATCGTAAAAGAAAACGCTCACCAAACGTAAGAATTTCCTTAATTATGTAATAAAAATAAAAAAAAAGGTTAAAACTTTACAGAATTAATTACATTACAGTTCGCTTTTTGTCAAACAGCTCAAAATCGTAAAAAAAAAACGCTCACCCAACGTAAAGAATTTCCTTAATTCTGTGTTATTCTATATTACAAAGAATTAAGGAAATTCCTTACGTTGGTGAGCATTTTTTTACGATTTTGCGTATGACAAAAACGAACGCAAAACTCGAACATTTTATTAGTTTTTCAAACCCAATTTCTTAAAAAAATTATCATTATGTTTAAAAAGAGACCCTAAAACACTTGAGTTGCCGTTCATTTTTTGCAAACAGCGTTTGCGTTCAATTTTTGTCAAACATCGCAAAATAGTAAAAAAATGCTCACAACGTAAAGAATTCCTGATTCTGTATAATACAGAATAAAGAATAGAACCTTAACAGAATTAAGAAATTCCTGACGTTAGGCGAGCCTCGTTTTTACGAATTTTGCAGTTTGACAAAAACGAACGCAAACTCGAACATTTTATTATGTTTTCGAACCCAATTTCTTAAAATAAATAATATTGTAATACCATTACTGTTTAAAAATGAATACCATTAGTTTAAAATGAAACTGACTTATCCATAGTTTATCAAAGAAAACACTTTACATGAGATTCTTAGGATGTGAAAAATTGAATGGACCAATGCCCCGCCCCCAAGAATCGTGGGGCAATCGGTCCACGCTACTTATCGGTTCTAACATTAAATCCTATATTATGGCTTATTATTCAGAATACAATTATACTAATTACCTATACTCCTAAAGGATAATATGTTAACATATAAAAAAAAAAATTCCCCCCCCCAAAAAAAAAAGTCTCCATAAACCTTAGCATTTTGAGTACCCCTGATTTGACTGAAGCCCAGTTTTACGGTATATATATATATATATATATATATTAGATATATATATATATATATAATATATATATATATATATAATATATATTATTATATATATATATATATTTATATATTTCTGCCCCTGCCGCCTTTAGTGGAAGGGGCCACACCGCCTCCAGAAAGCCGGCCACTGCTCTTGGCGCGTCCACAGTGCGAGAAGAGAAGTTACAGCGAAGGTGGTACGGGGCCCGTCGAGGCCGGGCACCCAGAAGGAAGTGCATTGTGTCCCGGGATATACGACATCTAGTGCAGATGGGGGAAACAACATTGTCAAGTTTGAATCTAATTTAGCTATTGCAAAAGATTTGGGGTGACGCTGACTGCTCAGGGCGAGGTTAATTTGGTCTCTTATAGACAGTGATTCTCTGTAGGGAATGTTTGGGGATGGAGGATTTAGTAGATTATTATTGGTGGCGGTTTGTAGATATGTGGTAGTAAGTGTATGGATGTTGAGGAGTCAAGACCTATTTGGGTGGAGTGGATGTTGTTGTAGATTCATTATAAGTTTGGCTGCTGAGGAGGGGATTTTAGTCGTATGTTGGGGGGGGTTGGATGAGATTTTGGATGTCATGAATCGGGTTGGATGAGTGTTTTTCTGGAAGAATTGTGTCCCTACTATCTTCACCAGTGGGTAGGATGCGGAAGAATATGTGTCTCGTGCATGTAAAGTTGAATGGGGTTGTTTAGTTACATCCGGTGATATTCTAAGGGCTCCCGG
>JABUQX010026572.1:25000-39409 GCA_015478945.1 Trachelipus rathkii | reverse complement strand
TAAATTACTTCATTATAGCCACATTTGGCCAGTTTTCCTTTTGGTGGTTTTGATGACGGATCGCGAAGAGTGGTTTGATTTGCGATCGTGATCAAGGGAATTGTGAATGCATTAGTCATCCAATATTTCCTTTAAATAAAATTTTGTAATAAATAATAATCTTAATAATCATTATATATATGAAAATTAAAATTATTTATTAAATAAAAAATTGCTCTGAAGAGTCGGTGCAAATTTGCACCGAGAAATTTCAGATTTCAATACCGTATTATGATAGTGGCAAGGGCTCGTTAGAGTAAAGTATCCCTTATAATTGGGCTACGCCCTTGATTAAATTTCACAATATTGATCATTTAATAATAAAATTTAGTATAAATCCAAGTTGGGACACCTTGGCGTTACCTGTAACCCTAAAAATTGGGGTTTAGGGGCGGACGTGGAGCTCCCCCCCCCCATTCAATTCTTTCTTAAAAATTTCAACGGATTCTTCTTATTCATGTCAAAAACTATTATCGTTACCAATTATTCAGCAAAAATATTATATATATTTTCGATATATATATATATATATATAATATATATATAGTAATATATACTATATATATATAATATATATATATATATATATATAATCTCCAATATTATATATATATATATATACTATATACTTATATATAATATAATATATATATATATATATATATATATATATATAAGTAGAATTATATATATAACACAATACCTCTTATAAATCAAAATTTTCTTATAAAGTAAACGATAACAAGAACCGGGCATCGATTTCTCTTTCTTTTGACCAGAGTTTGAAATTTCATAACTTCCCTGATTATACTACAGATATAAAACTATATTTTGATAAAGTTTTACATCAATCAAAGACCATAATACAAAATTTATTAAAAATATATCAAATTACCTGTCAAAGATAGGCCTTCGATTTTGAGAATTTTACATTTGAAAGTTTTACCCAACCCACCCCTAATAACCAGGCCTGCTCAATGGATTGGTCAGATTAATAGGTGTTAGTATTCAAGTGTCTTAAACACTCCAATCTTTTCATTTATCGTAAGTGTTCATTGACCTTCCTTTAATCGAAAGGTTCAATGTTTTTGACCTCAGATGACCTTATCAATTCTTACATAAAAAATCAATATATTTTAGCTTGCAATCCTCCTTCTCATTGTATTTTTATAAGAAAATAAATAATATTTTGTATCTTTGGAAACATGTATAAAATGTTAATATCTTTAATAAAAAATTACAATTATTAAGTAATTTCTATGAGATCTGAGAATAAACATATCCAGTTTACAACATTGTGTGATTGTTTGCCAGAGGTTTTCTGATATTGTTAACTTTTACTAATGATTTTTACGATAAAATCTACATTAGTTTCGTTGATAAATTCATTACTAAACTGTAAAAAATTTTAAATTAGTATTTTGGATGATAATGGTGGTGATAACTCTAATGGTCAATTTGATGATATTAGTAATTGCCTCACCAGCAACCCCTCGGCGCTCGGCATTTTTCTCGTCGACTATAAAACGGCGAGAGCGACCGAGGAGCATTATTATTTTAATTTACTGCACTTACGATCGATTCTGTCCTTAATAAATTTTGTATCCCGAATCGAATAGATTTTCTGCAAGAAGTATCATTTATAATGCCGTCGGTAATTTATATTTATGATTGAAGCTTGTTCCTCTAGATGAGCGTCCCCCACCATTGTATTTAGAGTTCCAGCGACTGTTTTGAAGAGAGCGTCTTACCGATTCTTTACCGATGTTTAAGTCATGGCTGTTTTGATCTTGATTCCTTTTTTATAAATCAAACAGGCAGAACCATTTGAATGAAATTCCTCTTAAACAGTGTGATCTTAGAATTTTATAGCGTATATCATTCCATACAGCCTTTCCTGGACAACTGATAGGACCCCACTAATGGCTATTCAGCCCCCCTTCTATTCCTGGCTTCAGATATGTAGAAAAAAAAGGCATTATTTTTGATTCGTTATATATTAATTTTTATGATAAGTGTTTTGACGTATATATCGACAATCAGTCTCTTCTGATTGTGTTGTTCTATTTGGAATGACCCAATTTGATATAGTGGACACCGAGTCGATATATAATGTGAAGTACTTAATTCATATAGAAAGTCACAGTCTTAGATTAATCGATTAGAGGTCGTGCCCTATTTCTTTACAAGGACAAAGCACACTCAGTACAAGTAAGTACGCCCTTTTTTTTATTTTACGTCTTTAATTTTATGTACCAGTTTTATTTGTAGGTGGAGAAATCTTCGAGATTTTTGTCTATCTTTTTGCTCTCCTCCTCTCTCTATCTCTTCGGCGAAAGCTAAAAAGATATAATATTTACAACACCTTTAGTACCAACGTGATGTATTACACCTTTTGTTTATATTTACACAAGAAAACATAAGGACACTTTTCAAAAAAGTTTAAGTAAAAAAATTAAAAGGAAAAAATAGAAAAGATTTTCGAGGATTTTGGGAAATTTTAATATAAAAGGAATATTTAGAAAATTTCAAACTTATTTATTTGCTTATAAATAATAATAGAAAAAATTAAAAAGTTTAAACAAATTAAGTAAACGTAGAAATAAAAGAGGTTAAAAATAACCAATATTAAAATCAAAAATTAAATAATTTCAATTCCCATATGAAATGGATTTTCAATTTGAGCTGTAAGAGTTGTCATAAAACCGATTTTTGTTATAAAAATGCTATTGTAACATTCCCCCAAATATTTTATTAAACAAAATTTATTCTTTATATATATAATTTATTAAATTATTTATATAAATTAAAATTTATTAAAAATTATAGAAATATTGAAATCACCTTGATAACTGCATCAATGATCACATTCCAAAATTCGATATGTCAAAAATTGACAAATAAAATCGCTACCTAAAATGACTCATCCAAAAAAATTTATATTATAGCCTTTTTTACTAAATTTTTATTATTATAAATATAATCTATATATATATTTAGTATATATATATATATATATATAATATAATATATATATATATATATATATAATATATATATATATATATATATATATATATATATATACATCCATAAATTTTCTTTTAGCAAAAATAAGAAATTTTATTTAGCCCAAAGTTAGGAGTTTCTGCAATTTCGTTTAATTTACGTGGTGTTGTTCGCAATTTCGCGTGCCATGGGTAAATTGTATGCAACTAAGGGTAATGGTTAGACATGTTTTACCCTGGTGGTGGAGCAAATATTAGAACCCCCCAGACAGAGGCTTCACCCTGTCTTGTAATTAATAATAATTAGGTTTTTCCAAGAAATTAGACATTTGCTTATTACGGTTTCTTCTTGTTTTCCTTGTTTTTCAAACCAAGAAACGAGAAACATTAGAACCTAAAAATAAAAATTAATACATCTGGAATTTGTCCCTCAGAATGCTTGGCATTTCTTAGAGATTGACGATTCGCTACAAAATAATTATAATTGGTAAGTCATTACCATTAATAATAAATTTATTATTATTATTATTATTATTATTATTTATTATTATTATTTATCATCATCATTTATTTTTAGTGTAGCTAGTATACTGCTTTCTAATTATTATTATATATTATTATTTTATTAATTATTATTATTATTATTTTATTATATTATTATTATTATTATTATCATTTGCTTTCATGCGTACTAATTCACTAGGAAGTCGTTGGTAGTATGCTGTTAATTGTTATCGTATATTCACATAAATATTGTAATGTTATTATTGTATCCATTACTTCGCGAAACTTTGACTTAGAGTTTTTTTTCATCTCTGTCCACTTTCGAAGATATAAAAATTATACTACATGTTCGATTACGTGGTTACACATATTCGGAAATCAGAAATAAACTTTGCAATAAAACATTTTATTAATTTTCAAACCCAATTTCTTACATTTATTAAAATAAACTCAATAAACTTTCAACAACTATAAGAAATAAATTTCAATTAAATTTAATTTATACGATAAAACTTTTTCGTTCCCAAATTTCTCGTTAAATCTCCGTTCTTCTAATGGGCATCGGTTTAATTTTATAATAAGCCAGTAAATCTATAGATAGAATCAATAATTATTTTTTCATTCGTTCGGTTCGATTATTATATTAATTACTCTGGTCCACACGAGTCCACTGAGAGAGTATATATATATATATACTGAATTATATCCACTTCATTGCCACTTCTAAACTGATCGAGCGAAAGTGGTACCGCGTTGGAGATTAGTTTGGAAGCGGGAAGAAATGTAGATTGGTGATCTGGTCTTTCATAGCCCAGCTAACTCTGGGACTGGGTCTATTTAATCCCCACATTATTTAAGGTATTCCTTTACTTAAAAAAAAAAAGAATAAATTTAAATTCCCTACACTTAGGTATTACTTTAACTAAAGAACTAAATATTAAAAGTAAACCCATAAAAATTAAGAATAAGGAATAATAAATAATAAGAAATAAGAGATGAAATTAAAAGGAAAATGATATCATAATATAAATAAATAAATACAAATAGTATAAATAAATAATAATAAATAAATAATTAAAATAAAAAGGAATAAATTTTAATTCCCTTTTCCAACTATTGCTTTGATTTCAGAACTACAAATAAAAGATAGAATAAAAAATAAGAATATAAAAAGGAATAATAAATAAGAATAATAAATAAGGGAATAAAATAATAAGAATAATTCAAATGAATAACATTCTGTAGCATCTTTATTAGCAATAAACCAATTAATAACTAAACACCATTCGAGAATATAATACATATTGTATATGTCTTATATATTTAATATAATTTTTTTATTTTGGATATATCTAAATATAATAAATATACCTTTTTATATATAAGAGATTTTCTAAGGAAATAAAAATATATATATAAAATTTATAATATAGCCTCTGTTTACGATAAAAATCATATTTGTTTTTTTAAATACTACCGAAATGTTTGAAATTATTAAAAAATTAATAACGTCGACATGATCAAAAAATTCCCCAAGTATAAAAATAAAAATTAAAAAAATCACATGTAAATATGTTTAAAATGAAAATCTCGAAAAGTACACACACCCCAAAAACCAAAAAACCAATTACATTGGATATGTGACGCTTAAAAGCTAACTACAAAATATGGTAAAAATAAAAAAAAAAAAAAATAAAAAATAAAAATAGTGGCTCAGTCGACCGCGGGACGGTTTCCAACCCCTACTGGCGAGTGCCAGAAGAACCCCTCCGACACCCCAAATACTCCTCTTCCAAAGAGCGGGGGTGTTCCAGACCCTCCCTTGAGGGAAAGAAACTACCCCTCTGCGTCCCCGCCGAAGTCCGAGAGACCCCGATCCCTGCCATCTTTGCGGTTTACCCTTGGGTATTCCTCTTATAGTAAAAAAAAATAAAAAAAAGTTACGGACCCCCTATAACTAATAAAAACGCTAATGCGTACCTTAACTATATCATTTTTAATTTATGCGACACTGAAATTCCCATGTTGGGTATCAAAAGTAGCAATATAATTAAAAAAAAACAAAATAAAATAATAACCCCAAAACTGACCTCTCCCCAAAGCGTCTCTATAAAACAGATAGAAGTCCTAATAATATATATATATATAATATTATATATATATATATATATATATAAATATATATTATAATATAATTATTAATTTATTAAAAAAATAAAGCTTAATTATTTTGTTTTATTTTTACTATAAAAATTTATTTATCTTCCTCAAGTTTCCTAAATTTTGAAAAAAATCAATGAAAAAATTGCATTTCTGCTTATATACTAATTACAAGAGACGTTAATTCAGTAATAATTTAATTCAACTAAAACAGATACCACTGCCTACCATTTTAACTATAAAATTATGATATCGTTTAATATATAAAAATTATAATTATTGGAATATATACTATAACATTTTTACAGGTATATAAAACATTTATATGTATTTGTATTGTTTTTCTTTATATAATTTTTATTAAAATTATGCTTTGCAAAATTTACTTACCCCAGAAATAGGCATTTTTCCATACCTCTAAAGCAAGTATTAATCAGTATATCAGTAAGCAGTAATATCAGTAAATCAGTAAAGCACAGTATTCAGTAAATCAATTTAAATCAATGTAAATCAGTTAATTCACAAGCTACCACCCACCCACCTACTTCCCTATTCGTGATCTAATTGATCTATTTGATCTATTGAATTAATTAGACTTTGTATTCAAGTCCATATATTTTGTATATAACTATACACATAAAAAACTTTTATTTCTTTTCTGTTGTTTTGCTTAAATGTTTTTGTTTACATAAAAAATTTATTCTATTTTTGTTTATATAACTTTAAATAATTGCATTTTTATACATTACCTATAAAGCGTAATATCAGTTTAAATCAAACTGCCTCCTACCTTTTCCAAGATTATTGATCTTATTTAATCATTTTGAAACTATTGATTCAAAGTTCATATTTTGTATAAATAATATACAAATAACTTTATATTTATTATTTTGCTTATTCTCAAAATAAAAATTCTTGTTTATTTTTACTAAAAAAATTATACTTTTAAATTTTACAACTTAAATTTTTTTATGCATTTTCATCATAACTTCTAAAGCAGTAATCCAGTTAAAATCAAACTGCCTCATTCCATCTCATCCTTCCATGATTCATATTGATCTATTTGACTCATATTGATCTATTGATACAAGTCATATATTGTTTATAATATAACACAAACTTTTTATTTTATTTATATGCCTCCTACTCACTTTCAATGCATATTATATAGATATATATTGAATCTCTATTGAGCTATTTATTATATTGATCTATTTTAGATTCAATCTATTTTGTTATAACATAACACAAAAACACTTATATTTATTTTGTATATGTTTTTCTTTCTTTTTTTATTTTTACTATAAAATTATTTATTTTTTTCATAGTTTACAAGACTCTAGAAAAATTTGTCAAATTTTATAATACCTTATAAGCGTTGTGGTGTAATAATATCATGAATAAATCGCTGGAGCGTTTCAGAAGTGAAATCATACTCCTGGAACTACATTCATTGCTTTATTTGAATTCATACAGTTCTATATTTTTGTATTAAACTTATAATATCTCAATAAACTTTTTAATTTATTATTTGTTTATAACACTTTAAACATTATTCTTAATTTTTACTCTAATAAAAATATATTATTCATTTTGTTTTAATTTGCTTTAAAAAATTTTTGTTTTTAACTAAAATAATATAACTTTTATATATTTTATAAACTTAAAAAAATTATTTAGCATTTTTATTTACAATACCCTTAAATCAGTAAATTCAGATAAATTCGTAAATCAGTAAAGCAGTTAAAATCAGTAAATCAGTTAAAACCAAACTACCACATTCCACCCTTCTGTAACCCATCTCCATGATATATATTTGAATCTTATTGATCTATTGTAATCTTATTGATATTTCAAATCATTATTTTTTGTTGATAACATAAACAAAACTTTATTTATTTTGTTTTGTTTATAAAATTTCGATTAAATATAAAAATATATTTATTTTTTTATAATTTTTTAATACAAAAATAATATTTATCTTTGTGTTTGATTTCCATTGAAACTTATTGTTTTTACTTAAAATTTATTCTTTTTTATATATGTTATATAATTAAAAAAATATTTAGCCAGAAATCATACCTTAAAGACAGTAAATCAGTAATATCAGTTAAATAAAAGCATCTATCCAGCCATTCCTTCCTACCCTTCCATGAATTAATTGATATCATAATGAATATCAAGTTTCATTTGCCATTAATAACATTTCTCAAAGCTTTTTATTGATATTTTTGTCTATTCTGTTTAAAACATTTTGATTTACTAATAAATTTATTAACTTTTTATGTTTATAATCTATTAAAAAATTTGCATTTATTACATACCTTTAAATGCAAATAAATTCATGTAAATTTCAGTTTAAATCAATGTGCATCTTAAAAGGCTTTACACTGTAGGGAACTATGATCTATTGATCTATTGATTTTCATATGTCATGTTTTGTATAACATATCTCTCACTAAAAAGCTTTTAAATTGGACCCGATCTTTTAAAACATTTTGTTTTAAATACTAAAAAATTTTATTCTTTTTTATGTTTATAACTAAAAAATTTTGCATTTAACATACCTTAAAGCACAGTATTAAATCGTAATTTCAGTTAAAATCAAATGTATCCAGCCACCCCTTCCATACCCTTCCATGATTTATTGATCTAAATATGATCTATTGATCTATTTTGATCTATTGATTCAAGTCATATTTTGTATATAACAATAACTTCCAAACCTAAAAATTATTTTATTTTGTTTTTGTGTTACTATTATAAAATTTAGTTTAACTCTATAAATTTATTTATATTATTGTTTTATTAGCTTTAAACATTTTGTTTTTTTTTACTAAAATAAATTTATTCTTTTTTATATGTTCACTCACACTATAAAAGAATTTGCATATATTATTTTCAATTACCCTAAAAATAGATAAATCAGTAAATCAGATAAACAGTAGTGCGAGATACCCTTCTGTGATATATTTGATCTATTGATCTATGTATCTATTGTTTTCATGTCATATTATTTTGTATAACATCACACAAAAACTTTTATTTTATTTTTGTTTTGTGTTTTTTTTAAAACATTGTTTTTAACTAAAAAATTTTATTTTCTCTTTTATGTGTTTGATTTTCCTTTGAATTTTGTTAATAGTTTACTGATCATATAGCAGTAAATCTAGTAAATCAGTAAATCAGTATAAGCAGTAAATTCGGTAAATTCTAAGTAAATCAAAAATATCCATCAAATTTGATACCTTCCACCATTATATAATTATTCATCTATTTTGATCTATTTTGAGCTATTGATCTATTTGATTTGTTTCATGTATCATATTATAAGTATTCTTAGTATACATTTTAACTAAAAAACTTTATTTTATTTTGTTTTGTTTCTTTAAAACATTTATGTTATTTTACTAATAAAATTATTATTTATTTTGTTTTATTTGGCTTTTAACATTTTGTTTTTACTAAAAAAAATTATTCTTTTTATGGTTAATTTAACTTAAAAATGAATTCATTTTTACATCCTTTAAGCAGTAAATCATGAATTAAAATTCAGACCCAATCAGTAAGTCACAGTATAAATCACAGTATAATTTCAGTAAATCAAAACTATATCTAAACTATCCCCACCTCCAATGATCATTGATCTATTGATTCTATTGATTCAATTTAAATATATATTTAAGTACATTTTTTTCTAATATACATAAATATCTATTTCAATAATTGCTTTCTTTTTTTTTGATTGCGGATCATTCCATATGGATTTAAAATATTTTTTTATATTTGTTTTATTGTGCTTTTAACATTTGTTTTTACTAAAAATTTTATTCTTTTTTATGTTATATATATTAATTTAAAATTTGGCAATTTTTTACCTTACCCTAAAGTTATCAAGGTAGTCATGTCATTAGATTACAAATTCACCTTCAGTAAGTCAGTTAATCAAAACTGCCATCCTTACCCATGTCGTGATTTATCTCGATCTACCTGATCTATTGGAATTCTAATGTGATCTATTGATTGTGTCATATTTGTACAACATGTAACACAAAGATGAAAAATTTACTTTGTTGTCTGTGTGTTGTGAAATGTCGCGTTTGTGTTGCCATTTGTTGCAGTTGTTGTATGGTTTGTTGCAATGTTAGTTGTTGTGTGTATTGTTGTTGTGTGTCGCTCGCTTGTTAGTTAAAATGCTGCTTTTGTTGTTGTTTGTTTGTTGTTGGTTGTTGTTGTTTGTATTGTTTGTTGTGTTGTTGTTTTGTTGTTGTTGTGTTTGTTGCTGTTTGTTGTTTGTTATTGATTTTTTCTCTATTGTTGTGTGTGTGTTGGTTGTCTTGTTGTATGTGTTAGTTGTTGTCTCGCTTGTTAGTGTGTTAATATATCTTTACCGATTCAAGGTTAGCGTGAAATTGTATCAAACTTTTCAAAACATATTTCTTTAAAAATTTTTAATGTTAATATTGTGATATTGGGGGGTTCTATGAAGGGTAGGGGCAGAATTAGGGTTATCTTGAACTGAGACACTACATTCGTTACAATGTAACTACAAAATTGAAAGATGTACTTAGCTGTACAACATTTCACAACACACTCTATGTTCTACTAAAATACCAAACCGACTCGAAAGAAGTGTTAACAAATATAAAACGTTTAATGATTTAATATTTATTATTATTCTTATCTCTCTTTTCATCTTTCCTTATTATTCTTATTTTTTATTTATATTATTATTATTAATTATGTATTACTCTATTATCTATAATCAACCTTCATTATCATAGCTTTCTTGAACAGAAAAAAACGCAAACATACTACACATACAACAAACACACGCTTACACACACACATACCCACACTACATCAGACACTAACCACACATGCAACACACTCACACACTCCAACACAACACACATAAACCACACAAATAATTTATAGAGCACTTACTAATACCTTAGCCATGCAGTCAGTGTTATTAAAACTATACTGAGTGACCAATGACTTGCTATTTTCTCTCGATGTAAAGCAAGATGTGTTCACATTTTATTTACAGCGTCGTTGGAAATGAAGTATTATATTATTTTTTCCCATATTTAAATGCTAAACTGTTTTCCTTTGTATAGTATTTTCTTTTTACGGTTTCCTATTCTACGTTAATATTTATATTTTTGATTTTTCATTTAGTTATTTATTTAATTTTTTCTGATATGAAGCAACAATTTTAGGCTGATTGAGCTGTTTTATATTTTATATTCTAAAAATTTTTAAATAATCGATAGATCTTCTTTGATGGTTTCTCTATCGATTATCCTCGATTTTTTTACCACTATTATCGATGTTTAAATATCTTCTTTTTTATTTCTATACGTGATCTGATTCTGATATAATCTAAGGAATTATTCAATAACATGTGTTCGATATATTGCCGTAGTCAAAGAGCCATTACTTGGAGGGTAACTGGATCCTGGAAATCCATGGAAGGATTTCTAAGGAACCTGGAAACTTGAAATTAGGTTCCTGAGAACTGGAATGGATTTCCTGAGACAACTGGATTCATGGCGGAAAAAATAAAATTTAAAAAAAATAGAATATTATATATAATTATTATAGTATTTTAAACTTTCCTATATTCATTTAGTAATAATGTAATATAACTATGATTCTAATTTGAATGTCTGAACATTATATTACTATATTATAATTAAAAATTGTATGAATATTTTATAAAATTGTTCTGTGGAGACATAATAAATGTTAATTATTTTTTCTTTTTATATTGGAAAGATAAAAATTCATTAGCAATATATATGTAAAGATATCATGTTTATTTGTGAAAAATCTGATATAAAGAAATATATATATATATATATTTTGTTTTAGTGCTTCTCTTTACTATTTTATATACTAATACTATATTGATATTTTTCTGTGTTTAAAATATGTTTTATATAAATATTATATTTGCTATAATATATATTATTTCAGTTACAGTTACCAGGTTTCCGGTTTATATTATTTGAAATTTGTAATATGATCTCTTCATTTATATTAATTTGCTCTGTTAATATCATAAATTTGCTTGTCGATTATATTTTTCAGTCAACCAGAAGCACGATTAGGAAATGATGATTTATAACATCGATCATCACGGGGTAAAAAGACATCACAAATTCTTTTATGAAACCCATCATAAATGATTCTAATCGTATATTATTAAAACCTTTTATAAGGAAAAAAACCTTTTGGGGTGGTAAATCCTTGATGTTTCAGGCTCTAAATAAAATAAATATAACTAATAATAAAAATATAATATAAAGATAATTTAAACTTTAGAAAATACATAACAAAGGGAAAATGTTTATATTAAATTTGGGAAAAAAATATAAAATATTCCAACGACTCTAAAAAATAATGTTTACATCATCTGCTTTACATCATAGAAATAGCTAGTGCATGTGCATCAGTAAGTTAATACGAGTGATGCCATGACTAACTGCTATTAAGTAAAAGTTGTCTATGAATGTATTTGTGTGTGTGCTCAGTATGTGATGTAGTTGTGTGATAGTGATGTGTGAATTGTGGTGTGTTTGTAGTGATGTGTGGTAGTGTGTGTTGTGATGTAGTTTGTGTGGATGTTTATGTATACTGGTGTGTTTAGGTTTTGTATATGTCATAAAATCTTTATATAGTATATAATAATACTAATAATAGTAATAATAATAATAATAATATAAATAATATAATAATTGAATAATAATAATATAATAATAAATACAATTTATATATGATAATAATAAGATTTGAATGCGGTTAGTGTGATATAGTAAAGATTTGAGATGCATGTACGTCTTTTACTGGGTATGTTGAACCTTTAATTTTAGTTACATTGTTTACGAAATTGCTGTATGTCAGTTAGGTTAGGATGATATGTATTTTTGTTTAGTTTTTCTCAATATTACAATGTTAATGCAAAATTAACATTAATATTTTTAGAGATATGTTGAAAAAGTGTTGTATATTTTCCTTTAACTTGAACGTTTATGATATATTTAACACAACAAACCAACAACAATAACAACAACAACAACAACAACAACACACTTACAACACGACAACACACATCAACAAACAACAACAACAGCAAACACAGGCAACAACAATAAAAATAACAAACAAAAAACAACACAACAAGAACACAAGAAACCACAACAAACAACAACAAACAAACAACATCATCAACAACACAAACAAACAGCATACAACAAAACGTAGCATTTCAACACAACATCACAACTGCAACAAAAATGCAACAACAAACGCGACATTTCAACAACAATAGCTACAACAAGATTTATTTTGTGTTATGTTTGCTTAAAATATGACATTGAATCAATAGATCAATAGATCAATAGATCACGAATGGGTAGGAGGGCAGTTTGATTAACTGATTTACTGATTTACTGATTTACTGCTTTAGGGTATGTAAAAATGCAAATTTTTTTAAGTTATAAACATAAAAAGAATAATTTTTTTAGTAAAAACAAAATGTTTAAAGAAAACAAAACAAAATAAATAAATTTTTATAGTAAAAACATAATGTTTAAAGAAAACAAAACAAAATAAATAAAAGTTTTTATGTTATGTTATACAAAAAGATACTTATAATATGACATGAATCAATAGATCAATAGATCAATAGATCATGGAAGGGTAGGAGGGTAGTTGGATGATAGTTTGATTTACTGATTTACTGATTTACTGCTTTACTGATTTACTGATTTACTGATTTACTGCTTTAAGGTATGTAAAAATGCAAATTTTTTTAAGTTATAAACATAAAAAGAATAAATTTTTTAGTAAAAAACAAAATGTTTAAAGGAAAACAAAACAAAATAAATAAAATTTATAGTTAAAAACATATGTTTAAAGAAAACCCAATACAAAATAAATAAAAGATTTTATGTTATGTATATACAAAAAGATACTTATAAATAGATCAATACAATAGATCAATAGATCAATAGCTCATAGATCAAATAGATCAAAGATCATGGAAGGGGTAGGAGGGTATAGGGGTAGATAGTGTGATTTACTGATTTACCGATTTTATTGCTTTAAATAAAGCTTTGTTTTACTGATTTACTGCTTTAAGGTATGTAAAAATGCAAATTTTTTAAGTTATAAACATAAAAAGAATAAATTTTTTAGTAAAAACAAAATGTTTAAAGAAAACAAAACAAAATAAATAAAAGTTTTTGTGTTATATTATACAAAAATATGAAATGAATCAGTAGATCAATAGGATCAAATAGACAATAGATTCACTGGATAAAAGCGGTAGGATTTTTGGCGGTTTGTATTTACTAGATTTACTGTTTACTGTTTCTAGAGGGGTTATGTAAAATGGCAAATTTTATTAAGTTATTAAACCTTCAAAGAATAAAAGTAGCAGTAAAAATTCAAAACTATTTAAGCAAATAAAACAAATATCTAAAATTTTTATTTAGTTAAAAACATAATGTTTATACAATAACCAAAAACAATAAAATTAAAAAACTTTTGAGAAAGAATATTACAAAATGTGACTAAAATCAATATATCAATTGATCTCAATACATAATAGATCAATAAATCACTGATGGGTAGGAGGGTGGTGATACAGTTTATTTTACTTGATTTTACTGATTTTACTGCTTTA
>JABUQX010026572.1:20000-22500 GCA_015478945.1 Trachelipus rathkii | reverse complement strand
AATAAATTTTTAGTAAAACAAAATGTATTAAAACAATTAAAATTAAAATTAAAGAATATCTTGTAGAGGAGAAATAACAACTAATATTTATAAATAAAATAGTTGAAAAAAAGAAGATTGAAAATTAAAAATAATTGAAATTAAACACCAAAGTATAAACTGGTAAAAAAAAAATAGTCTAGAAAAAAAAAAAATAAATACCATTTATATGCATGTTTCAACTTAGAAAAATTATTTATTAGTAATAAAAATGAAAATGAGATTTGAAAATAGAATAATGTCTGTCTTAACATTTAGAAAAGACGTGGTTAATCTTTGTCTATAAGATAATGCCAGACTGATTATGTCCTGAATTAAGAACAGAAGCAGTTATGTAAACAGTAATGATATTTTATATTAAACGAATGACTAACTAGGCACTCCGCACCGACTCCAGACCTGTGCCTAATAAGTACCAACTCTGAATCCTTCTCTACTCTCCTTACCTCCTACTCACTCTTTCTTTCCTATATCTTCTCTTCCTCGTTTTGCATTCCCATGCATTTCTTCTTTTTTCAGAGGGGATCCCCCTAGGGGGCTTCTGGACTCCGGAACCCGAATCCGACATCTGATCCGTCTCCGACTCTGGCTCTTCTACCCAGCCTCCAAGTTTCAGTCTACTGCGATTATTTAAACCTTCTAGGATCTCCAAAAATACCCTTGAGGGCTAAGCCCTTTATTGCGGGGGTGTAAAAACCCTTGAGTTTCAGGCTCATAAAACCTTACTAAAAGTCGGTTCTTTTCCAGACCTAAATTCGTGTCTCACCGGTACCTTAAAAACCCTACTTTGACACGTCAAGCTGAACCGATGTGCAAAATATGCTTGCAAATCGTTGCAACTCGGGGAATCGGAAGCCCGGGGCCGTTAGTTTCCCCCCCTTAATATTATAAAAATATAATTATATATATATATATATATATATATAATTATATATAATATAATTAATATACATATATATAATTATTATACATATATAGATATATATTATATTAAACACGGTATATAAGCATCATAGTCAGATGCAGTTTATAAAAATAATTAGCCGATTGATCAGCATAATCAGCTAAGTTGCTACATACATCTTAGCCGAAAACACAACTAGAACCTTTCTTTGTACTCGATTTTTTTGATATTTCCTTTTCATATTGTCTTGGAAAGAAAAGGCGTTTGGTTACTTCTCTCACTAAGCAAGCTTCCAAGAAATTGTGTCTTGGGATTCCTTCTGAACTTCTTCATGTCCCCCCCCCCCACTTGTTTATTTCTGTATAGGATTATCGTACGTCCTTGTGCGGAGTTCGCGTTACATAACTGGGGTGATTTCATTATGGAGTATAGGACTTTTTCGTCACTTTAACCCTCCCACTCATCCTAATTCTCTCTATCTCTGGCCGTAAACTGCAGCAGCAAACTCCTTATTGATATTGCAACGGGCATTGATTTATCGGTTTTTTTTTTTTTTAACTTTATAATAGAAAACCTCATCCTTTTTGAAGACCTTTTTGTGATTCTCATTTAAGCACAATTCATCCTTTTTCTGTCCATTTCTATGACCCCTGACTTAACTTTTATGATCATTCTTTTATGTGCTCTACTGGCAAAGTTCAAAATAATCCATCTTTTATTTTTCTTACTCCATTTGACTTACACACTTACAACGTTTTATATTGAGGCATATCGGCATTTAATTTGATTTAGGAGTTAATATGATTTTCTCAACACTGGAGAGTTTTATGTAGAAATCTGCCCTTCTTCCACCAGAGGGACACATAAAGAAATTAACCAAGCTCTGATTTCCTCCAAACTTCCATCTTTAAGTATTAATAGATACTATTCTCTCCAACATCATTTTCATTCGCTTTAATTGGGTCAAAGAAAAAACATCCATGCAGTTTTCATTGCCTCAAAAAATCATTTCTCCTATCTTCTCCTCCACCTCTTTCTAATCTTCCACATATGTTTATTTAAAAAAAAAAAAAAAAATTTTTAAACATTGAATTTAACTTAAAACGGTACCAAGAATGTTGAACTATAATAAAGAAAATAATGCTTTTTATTATTTAATAAATTTAAAATTGAACCCTCCCCTTAATTAATTAATATTTAATTAATGTAAGAGAGAGATTACCCAATTTGTTATTTTCATATTCATAAAATGTAGATGCGTGAAGAAAATTTAATTTAATTTAATTTAATAAATTTAATTTAATTTTAATATATTTTTTTAATTTAATTAAATTAAATTTAATTTTAATTTAAATTTAATTTAATTCTAATTTTATTTTAAGTTTAACTAAATTAAATTTAATTTAATTTAATTTAATTTGATTTTAATTTTAGTTTAATTCAACACTGTTATTTGTTGTGCAGAAGTAAATATTTATTGAGTTCCGAGAAATGGATTGTCCCAATGGAAATTTTCTACCTTTGAGGCTATGGATAGGGATAAACAGCTTCGGTGCC
>JABUQX010026572.1:10000-12500 GCA_015478945.1 Trachelipus rathkii | reverse complement strand
ATATATATATATGATATTATATATATATATATATTATATATATATATATATATATATATATATATTTTAAAAAAAAAGTTTCACACCTCACGGGCATAGCCCTATTCAAGGAGGGCAACTTCTCTAGGTACTTTCTACTAGGATCCGAAGTAGGATTCGAACCCTCGACCTTGCCATGCGACTCTCTCGCTCATATATATATATATATATATATATATATATATAATATATATATATATAATATATAATATATATATATATATATATATATATATATATATATATATATATATATATATATATATATATATATATTATATATATATATTTTATTGATATTATATTTTAAATAATAATATATATATACTATATACAGCATTGTTGTAGCGATTTCGTAATATATGAGAAATATATTGATTTCTAGGGAATCTAATCTTAATGATAAAGGCGAACACTGCCAACAAAACTCCATACATGGGTGAATTAACAAGATGGTCGTATTCTCAACTTTATTCTAAACGTTTCGGATTGTACCAATCCATCCTCAGTAGACTAAAAATAAAATTAAAACTAAGATTAAAATTAGGTAAGTATATCGTTAAACAATACTATGACTTGATAATGAATGATAACAAATTAAAAATATAAAATAATAAATAAAAAATAAAAGTAAATGAAAAAATAAAAAATAAAAAATGAAAACAAAAATTTTTTCCATTTTTTTTGGGGGGGAAAAAAAATAACCATATTAATGGGGGAACTAAAAAGGAAAAAATGACAATTAAAAAATAAATAAAAGTTATGGTGTTACACTAAAAATAAAAAATGAAATGAAAACGGGAATAAATAAATAAAATAAAATTAAATTTACATAATAATTAATAGTATAAGAGAGAATATAAATATTCAATATTAATAATTTAATCGTTCTAATAATAATAATAATAATAAATTAATAATTATAATAATAATATATAATAAAATAATAATAATAAAAAATGACAACATTCACATAATAATATAAATAGTAACAATTATTAACCCACCAACACTTCCAAACAAGCGAGAAGAAGCAAGACTTATGCAGAAAGCATAAAAGATTAAACTATGTAACGAGATAGTTGGTTGTTATATCAAATCGTGTGTAGTTGGGCAGAGCTTGAAGTGATATTTAGAGGGGGACGGAGACTGTGTATAAATAAAGATTCTATGATGCGACCTTCTTTAATGGATTTAAAAGGTTTCAAGATTGAGAAATTATTGTTTAGGATGGGATGATCGTTTTGGAACGCATGGTCCCGGATTGCTGATGTTTCCGGGTTGGTGTATGGGAGGCCCGTTCTGAACGAGATACCCTTATGCTTTTCAATTCTGATCGTGAGTTGAAGGGAGGTTTCCCCTATGTAGCAGGCGTGACAGTCTGCACACTGATATTTATACACGACCATAGATCGAAGCAATTTGGGAATCCGTTCTTTAAGGTGGAAAAAAGAACTTATGCTAAAGGGATTAGACGAAATAAGTTTGAAATCTATATGTGGGTAGGCAGAGTCAAGAATTTTCCTAAGAGATTTAGTAAGATCTGTGGTTTTGGGGCCGAGAAAGGGGATTTTGAGATAAATTGAAAGTTTAGGAGCTGAAGAGGTGAGAGTTTTAGGACGAAAGATGTCGTCCAAATAGGAGTTGAGAATCTTATCAAACATGTAGGGGGGGAACAGATTGCCGACAAAGAAGTTCCGTAGATAGCACATTTCTGAGTGGAAACCGGTCCAATCTGAGCATATCTTGTATGCCCGATCAATCAGACATAAAATACTATTAAGTTTGAAGCGTAGGGGAATGAAGCTGAAGAAGTTAGTACCCAGGATAGTAGAGGAAGGCTTACGATATGTAGAGGTACGGAAGTGAGTATTGGTGTTATGTTCGATAGTTACATCTAAGAAGGGAAGGCGTCTGTTGGTTTCTAGTTCCATGGTGAATTTAATATTTGGGTGTTTATTGTTAAGATAGTCCAAAAATTGTGCAGGGTGTGATTGATCTTTGAATATGATGAAGCAATCGTCGAGGTATCTGCGGTAAAATAAGGGTTTGAAGAGGGGTGGGCACTGTTCCAACCAAATAGCTTCATGATGTGTGAGAAAAGCATTTGCAAAGGCTGGGCCGAGCGGCGATCCCATCGCCATGCCATCGATCTGTTGGTGAAGAATGTTGTTAAAAAGGAAGATGGTGTCTTCCGTGGCCAATTGTAGAAGTTTTTTGAACTGAGTAGATACGAAATTAAATTTTAGAGAGGGATCTATATTGGGAGGTAAATTATTGTTAAAAATGGACTGAGTTATAATGTTGATAGTTTCAACAATTGGGATGTTTGTGTATAGGGACTCTATATCAAAACTGGCCATGAAACACTGATCGAAAGACAAACCCCTCAACTCTTCAATGAAGTGGAAGGTATCTCTGATCGTGAAGAGGTTGTTTGTGATGGTTTTGAGGTAAGGAA
>JABUQX010026571.1:45000-47500 GCA_015478945.1 Trachelipus rathkii | reverse complement strand
TTTCGACTCCGACTCACTTAAAACAAAAAATTCGACTCCGACTTCCACTTAAAACAAAAATTTCGACTCGATCCGACGTCCACTTAAACAAAAATTTTCGACTCCGACTCCGACTCCGACTCCAGAAGTCAAATTCAAAATTTCGACTGACTCAGATTAGTGCTTACAGAGTTACATTAAAACATTTTTTTGTTCAATAATTGTTTTTTTTGCTTTTGAGAATAAAAAAATATAACCACTTTTCCAATGAATCTAAACTCCAAATGCTATACGGTAAGTAAAGTACCGTAAAGACGTGGAGGAGGGCAGGCGCAACACATTGACAAACCAAATTATATTTTCAGTTTCGAAAATACGAGTTAAATAAAGTTGTTTTCTACCAAATATTTATTATTTTATTTATAAAACAGCCATTATAAAATTAACAGTTTAATACTTTCAGTTCAATAATAATAATAATAATAAGTAATAATAATAGATAATAAAATAATAATAATAATAAAAATACCTGAATAATAATAATAATAATAATAATAATAATATAATAATAATAATAATAGCATTAAAAGAATCGCTTATGAAATTTAAAAAACAAAAAGAATTCTGACCAAAAATTAAAAGAACTGAATTTTATAATTTAGGATATATTATTATATATATATTATATATATTATATAAATAATAATATATATATATACTATATATATATTATATATATATATATTAATATATAATATATATATATATATATAATATAATATATATATAGTATATAATATATATATTATATATAAATATATATAATAATATATAATATATATATATATATATATATATATATATATATATATATAATATATATATATAGATGGATTGCCTAAAATACACAAAAACTCAGAAAATTCACCTTTGAGACCCGTAATATCTATGTGCGGAACGGTTACACACGAAAATGCCCAATATCTGAACAGCATTATCCGACCATATCTTTAATACTCTTCATAGTTTAAATCAAATAATGAACATTATGTAAATTAGTCAAAACTTAAACTTGAAGCCACTAAATATATGCGCCTCACTTGAGTAGAATCTTTTTCATAAAGTATCGTTCTTGATCGATTACATAATAATTAACGAAGGTTTTTCACTCAAATAAACCTACCCCCACCAGATAATCCAGAACAACAATGAGGGAACTCTTTTATAATTTGTTGTAATCAAACACCGTTTAAATTATAAAAAAAAACATATATTCTACAAACTGGATGACTGCCGAGGGCTGACCACCTTGGACCTAAACATTGCTGACTCTATATGTCCGAAGCTGGAAAAACAAAATCTTCGTGAAACAAACAACTGTTAACCCCGTTATTTTACATAAGTATGTCGACGACACCCTCACTATTTTTAGGAAACATAGATCATATACATCATTTCATCAATAGAATTCAAGAGTTGTTTGTCATGCTTAAAATTCACATACGAAACTTAGGTTAAAAATGCTATCTGTTTTTTAGACATCAAAATCAATGTTAATTCTGACGGCTCATTATCTACAGGCATACATGTCAAACCACTGATAATGGTCTGTATATGAACTATGGATCCTATTCACCGACTATTACAAAGAATCTATCGTAAAAAATTTTAGTTTACAGCATACAACCTATTTTCAACTTGGGAAAACTTTTGATGAAGAAATTGGCCGCTTTAAGTAAAATTTAATTAACTGTTGATCATCCACAATATTCAGTGAAAATTTAATTAATAAAACCCTTACAAAAATAAATAATAAGAAAAATGTGATAATGAAAAAAATGTGATAAATTCTTTTCACAATTTTGAATTCTAGTTCTCAATAAGAAGAGAAGTGCCTTCGTAATATTTGAATTTCTCACCTCAAAACTAAAGACACCTCAAATTTGAAAAAAAGACAATATCGTAAGGCAAAAGAAGAATCATCTTCATTTAGCAGAGATGCTTTGCCGACCAACCATCACGTTGTGTACCATTTTAACTGCCCGCCCTGAGTTAGACTTTACGTCGACATATTTTGGTTACACGAAAATAGATTGTCGGACACGGGCATATCGAACATCTCTACGAGGTCCAGCAAAAGGCTTGAAGCATTGCAATACGGCAACGCATGGGTTCAATCAACTTTTAGTAATATTTCTAAACACTTCAACAATATTATTACCGATCGTGTGAATCCAGAACTGTAAAACTGCGATGCTTTGCTACAATCAAACACGCAATCCAGACCTAACATTAAATTTATTTACTTATCAGTCAGACTCAATATCATTTGATTTACTTAAAAACGAACATTTAAAAAAACTCATTCGCTTACAAGAAATTATCCTCTGAAGATGTCTCAAGCATAGAGACGAAACGCGTCGGGAAATCGATGTAAATATATCTTCTTCTCTGTTATATTATTTTCAAAGATATTTATAAGAAATTAAATTATGTACAAAAATAAATATTTTGAACGTTG
>JABUQX010026571.1:32500-42500 GCA_015478945.1 Trachelipus rathkii | reverse complement strand
AAGGCAGGAGGGTATGCTGTTACTTGTGGTTATGTATAGTAGTGAGACTATGCTCTGGAATAAGAAGTATAGATCTAAATTCAATGTGTTCAGATGTACAACCTTAGGGGTGCTGTAGGTGTGAGAAGAATGATAAAATGAGGAAAACGTATTTGAGTTGTGTGGTTTGAAGAAAGGTGTAAATGAGGAGAATAAATAAAGTATGTTGAGATGGTTTGTCATTGGAAGATGAATGATAGTCGGTTGGTAAGCGGATGTATAGTGGCGAGTGTATTGGAAACAAACGACCGGCTGAGCCGAAGGAAAAGGTGGATTGAGCTTAGTAAACGAGATGTTTGAAGGGGGATCACCCCTAAAGGGGGTGTAAGCGGTTTCCGGCCTCAGCCCGAAGGCTGAGGCCTTACCCCTCCTTCGGAGGGGAACGGCCCGCCTTACACCCCCCTTAGTGATCACCCTCTGTGAAATCACACCCTTTCAGGGACGCCAGTCCTCATTGGTGATCTCCAATTAGTGCTTACAGTGGTGCCAAATCGCCTCTCTATGATGCGCTGTGCCAAACCTATCAGATTGTTTATAGTAAAGCTTGAGATTGTTATACTTTGTTAATGTCTACAGTTTATTCACGCTAATGGATGCCTGGTATGCTATTGTACTAAATTGTTTTAGTTCCAGGAAAATATTATGTTAGCGTTATCGTATCTGCATGATCGATAGGTATTTAATGTTGGACAGTGAATTTTTGCTGTGTCTACGTTACTTCATAGTTCAAAATGATGTTAGATTTGATATGCATGACACTTTGATGAATGTAGTATCAATTCATAGTTCAAGATGCTGGTATCTTTGAAAGTTTGGACACTTTGTTAAGGAATTTTGTTAGATAATGCTGCTTTATCTGCCGATATTATGCTTGAAAAGCCAGTATAGGTTGAGTTTTGCTGTATGATGAGGGATAGGTTGAAAACTTATTCATAGGTCCAAATGTTAATGTCTTATTCGTAGATCATGATGTTAGTATCTATTGTAGGTTTTCACCCATTGTAAGTGTTAGATAATTTAGGCTATGTTTAATTTCTGTTACGTTTTTGTTAAATATTACTATGACAATGTGAAATTAAAACTGGTTTGCTAGAGAAATGATAAGTTTCGTAAGATATTACTGTGTTAACTGCCGATGATGTGTGTTAGAAACGTAAGCATAGGGTAAGTTTTTGCTGGGTAATGTTAGGTTTGCTCGAGAATTTTGCTAATGTCTACGTTTATTCATAGTTCAAAATGATGTTATATTCGATATGAGGACACTTGATGATGTAGTGTCAGTCATAAGTTCATGATGCTGGTATCTTTGATATATTGGTCACTTTGTTAAAGGTTTTGTTTTAGATAATACTGCATTAGACTGTTGCTGATTATGTTTGCAAAAGGTGGGGAATCCATTGAGTTTTGATGCCTGTAGCTACTTACCTTTGATAAGTAGGAATTTTGTGAATTGTGTGATTATTCAGACGTGAAGGTTATGTTAGTTTTGTCGTGTTGTACTATTATATTCTTTAGTTCAGGTTATGAGTATTTAGCTTTATTGATTGAAAACTAATGTTACCTTAACATATATTCGTTTAGTCTGTATGATAAATAGTAAGGTTATGATGAAATGTTTTAAATACTACTATGTTAAGTTAAAAATACCAATGATATATGTTACAGATACGTTTGAAAAAATGTGAACAGGTTACGTTCTGTATGCAATGTTAGTAACTTTACTGCTGTTAAGTACGGCGCTTTGTTAATGTTGACTTTATCTCGAGCAGTGATGTATGTTAGATTTTGTCGTTGTACATTATATTCTTAGTTTCAGGTATGATATGTTAGCTTTATTGATGCTAAACTTTGTTGCGTTAGGCGTATAAAGAACTTATTTTTGTTTATGCTTTATGCCAGAATATCTAAATAGATTTGAATCTTAGATCAACAGAATCATGGAAGGGTGAGTAGGTGAGGAAGTAGATTAAGGATGGCTTGAATTACGGATTTATTTTGATTTACAGCTTTAAAATCAGTAAACTATCACGTTACTAATATTTATTCAAAGAACTTGTTTTATGTTATGTTTGGATAAAACTTTTATTTTTAGTTATGTTTGGATTAAAATTTGTCTATGCAATTTTCGGGGATTAGATATTTAGGTTATGGTTATGATGAATTTTTGTTAAATTTTACTATTTTAATGTTAAAAAACTTACGTTAGCGTTATATTCGTTGTCAGTATGATAATTAGAAGGTTATGGCTAATTTTGTTAAATATTAACATGTAATGTAAAATTAACATTGATATGTTAGAAATATGCTTGAAAAAGGGTGAACGGGTTACGCTTTGTACGCCTGTGTTAGGTACTTTACTGTGGTTAAGTATGGAACTTTGTAATGTAGTAGTTTATTCACACGTAAGGTGTGCTAGGTTTGTCGTTGTACATTATATCCTTAGTTCTGGTAATGCTATGTTAGCTTTATTAATGGAAAAAATGCTACGTTATCATATATTCGTTTGTTATATAAAAAGAACTTATTTTTGTGTTATGTTTATCCGAAATTATACTCGAAATGTGACCTGAATTAATAGATCGTAAGATCATGGATGGATGGTGGGAGGGGAGGCGAGGACGGATGCGTTTTGATTTACTGATTAACTGCTTTAGGATCGTAAACTATTACGCTTATACTACGGATATTTTATTCAGAAGACTTATTTTTTTATATCTGCATAAAAACTGTTGTTTGTATTATTTGTTGGGAATATGATAGTTAGGTAAGGTTATGATAAATTTGTTAGGTTAAATATTATGTTAATGTAAAAAACTTTGTTACGTTATATATTATATATATATTCGTTGGTCTGTATGATAATTAGACAAGGATGTGATAAATTTTTTGTTACAGATTACAGTGTCAAGTTAAAATTAAACATTAATATGTTGAGAGAATGCTTAAAAAGTATGAATAGGGTTTACGTTTTGTATGCAATGTTATTTACTTTACTGGGTGTTAAGTGTGGAACTTTGTTAATGCTTAACAGTTTATTCATGCGTAAGTTGTGTTAGGTTTGTCGTTGTAAATTATTTTCTTAGTTCGGGTTATGCTATGTTAGCTTTATTGATGTGAAACTTAGTACGGTAGCGTCTAGGTGTCAATGCCAATTTTACGTTGCCATGATAAACTCTATTGTTAAATATTACCATGTTAATGTAAAATTAACATTGTTATAGTAGAGATATCCGTGAGAAGGTGTTTATAGGTACGTTTTTGTATGCCTATGTTAGTTACTTACTGTTGTTAAGTGTGAAAAACTTTGTTAACGTAACAGTTTATTCATCTTTAAGGTGTGTTAGGTTTAGCGTTGTACATTATATTTCTAGTTCAGATGATGCTATGATAAGCTTTATTAGAAGAAACCTTTGTACAGTAGGCTGGTTTGATTTGGAAAGTAAGGATAATTAGACAGAGGTGTATGATAAATTTTGGGTAAATATTACCATGTAATCCCTAAAATAACATTGCCCCTATATTTGAAGATATGCTTGGACAAAGTATGCATAGGTTACGTTTTTTGTATGCTATGTTGTTACTTTACTGTTGTTAAGTGTGGAATTGTTAATGTTATCAGTTTATCCGTGTTAAGGTATGTTAGGTTTTCGTTGTGCACTATATTCGTAATTTAGAGAAGGCAATGTTACATATTAAGGGCAAGCTTTGTGGACGTTAGCGTTATACTCGTTGATCAGTGTATAAAGAACTTAACTTTACGTTATGTTATGTTTATCCACAATGATAATTGATGTGTTTAACTTGAAAACAATAGAATAATACACCATGACGTATGAACGTGAAACAAAATTAGTATGTTGGGTTTATTTAATGATCAGTCGCCACATTTACTATTTGAAATTGGTGATTTTCAAATAATGAGCAGCATTTTTGAGTGATAAACATAAAAAGAATAAAATTTTTTTTTGAAAAATAAATAATAAAAATATAGTTATCTATAATTTTTTTTAAAAAATATAATATATAATATCTGCAAATTATTATATATATCGAAAGAAAATGAATATATTATATATAATAATATAATAATATATATATATATATAGATATATATATATAATATAGTTATATATATTTAAATAACAAAAAATTAGAAAAATCAAAAAATTTGTCAAAAAGAATACCAATTTAAATTCAATAACCAAAACTTATATTTTCTTGTTATCTAATGGTCACTTAAATCTTTGTTATGTTAGCATTTACTCGTAGTTCAGTATGGTAGTTAGTTATGATATAATAAATATCACTCTGTTAATATTAAATTAACAGGGATATGTTGGAGCTGTCATAGAATATCTGCGATTGATAAGTTTAGCAATGCGATCTGGGTGAGCATAATTTGACAACCCGTATAGATTAGCAGTTTATTTATTCATTGATTAATATGATAGAGATAGACTATGTCATGATAAATTTTTGCTAGAGTTTCTTAAAAACTAACTATTCTAATGGATAAAACCATTTCTAGCCTTTAGAGCCTATAAACAGTAATAACTATTAATTAAATTTTATGTGGAACCTTTTGAGAAAAAAAGAATCAAAGGTAGTTGCTTAACGTTTCTGAAACGAACCAAAAGATAACAATAGGTAGGAACCGACCGGGGCCCGGCCCCGGCCAACCCCGGCCCCGGCCAAAAAATCAGGAAAAACCGGGGTTTTCTACCGGGGTTAACTGTAAATTTACACTAAATAATAGAGGGTTAAATCAAACAAAATAAAAAAATATATTTTAATTCCATTACTCCTTTGTTATAAATTGATGCAAAATATATAAACCATTACCTAAATATAATCAATTTTTTTTTTGGTATTTACTATGATTTCAAATTAAAATTGAGGCCAAATTATAATTTTTCCGAGTTTTTAACATAAAAATATTCGAAATTTGATATATCAAACGAATTCGGAAAAGGAAATAAATATAATTGTTAAAATATTAATGTATTTATTTATTTAAAGTAAATATCTTCAAGAAAATCAAAAATTTTCCGAAATCTCTTTTCAAAATTATTTATTTAATTGAATTAATATATATATATATTTTTAAAAAGAAAATTGATGCTTAATATAAAAAAGAAAATAATTTTTTTAACGGATGAATAATTCATATATATATTTATATATGTCTATATATTATATTATATGTATAATTATATATATATATATATATATATATATATATAATATAAATATAAATAATATATATATATATATATATATAATATATATATATATATATATATATATATATATATATATATATATATATATATATATATATATAACGATTGGTTAAAATTGTTGCAATAGATTTGTTCCTAGGGAACCGACATTTAAAGATGAATAGGAAGATGAAGCATAAATTTGGCAACATTTATTATAATGGACGTTTCGGGTATATAAACGTTACCCATCATCAGCACTGCAATTGAAATAAAATAATATAAATTTTATAACACAAAATATAAATAAAAATGAACTATTATAAAAACCTGTAATACAATAAATGAACACATAAATTTAAAATGAATAAATCACACGAAAAAAGTACCAAAGATTGAGTTAGGTTTCATTTACAGAGAAGGCGAAATGCAAACTGAAAGTTAAGAAAATTTGTTTACAGTGAGAAAAAAAAGTTACTTGTTTGGGATATATATAAATTAATGAGTGAAGAGGGGGATGGACGACAAATCCTTATTTAATTCGGGGTTTAATTCAAAAATGTAGAGAGACTCAAGAATCTTTCTGTCGAGTTGATCATTGGCAGGGGATAGGGAACTAAAATTTTTTTTGTGCAATAGGGTGATTATTTTGAAAGGCATGATTGCGTATGGAGAAGTTTTCTGGGGTTGTGATAGGTAAACCAGTTCTATAAGAAACTCCCAGGTGTTTCGAGATCCTCAAGTAAAGTTGGAGGCCTGCTTGGCCCACGTAGCGGACGTTGCAGTCCGCACACTTATACAAATATACTAATGAGGACCTCATATGTAGAGGAAGAGAATCTTTATGGCGGAAAAAATTTGAAATACTGTGGTTATTAATAGGAATGAAAATAAAGCGAGCAAAAGGAAAAGCATTGGATAGAGTGTGATTGAGAGTTTTCACAAGTTTTGCGGTGCTAGGACCGAAGAACGGAATTTTTAGATAGATAAGTTGTTTAGAGACGGTTGGGACTTGAAATTTAGGGCGGAATGGTTATTAAGAAAGTCGTTTACTAGGTTTGTAATAGTGTTGTGAGGAAAGAGATTGCAAAAGGCAAAATGGGACAGGTATTGTATTTCAAGGTGGAAAGACCACCATGAGGAGCATAAGTTAAAGGCACGGAAAATTTTGCATTGTAGTGAAGACAGTTTGTATTTGGAGGGGAGAAAACAGAAAACCTTCTTCTACTACATTAGGTCTTAATTTTTTTAGAAATTTCTCTTCGTACCTTGGAGTTTTTTATTTCTTCAGCATCTTAAATATAGATGGTATAAGGTTGAATTCATTAGAATATAATCCAAATTGAAACATAAGGTGCAGGTTAAAAAAACTTCGAAGTTTACAATTGCATTTTGTGATGTGGAAGTCACAAGTGAGTGAACTTGTATGAAACAATTGAAGTCACTCACAGAGTCACAATTCATCTTTTTCAGCTCAAAATTTTCTGACTCCAACTCTACTATTTTGAAAATTACCGACTCCCACTCCACCTCCGACTCCATCCTCTTCAAAATTACCGACTCCGACTCCACCCTTTTCAAAATTGCCGACTCCGATTCCGACTCCACTCTCTTCAAAAACACGAACTCCGACTTCACGGACTCGACTTCACAACCCTGGTCCAAACATAAAGGTGCAGCGTTAAAAAACTTCGAAGTTTAAAATTGCATTTTGTGATGTGGAAGTCGCAAGTAGTGGAATTTGTATGAAGCGATTGAAGTCACCTCACAGAGTCACAATTCATAACTTTGTCAGCTCAAAATTTTCTGACTCCAACTATATTATTTTGAAAGTTACCGACTCCGACCTATTGAAAATTACCGACTCCGACTCCACCCTCTTCAAAATTACCGACTCCACCCTTTTCAAAATTGCCTACTCCGACTCTACTCTCTTCAAAACTACCGACTTCCCGACTCCGACTCCGAAACCCTGGTTACAATATCTTAAATACTATGGGCATTAAAGGTGAATTAGAATTCAAAATATTTATGGATGGTGATTGTCCTTCTAAGAGACTTGATGAGTTTTTTCTCCTATAGTACCTGGGTATCAATGTTATGCGGAATTGTGACAAATTATTAAATTAGGACTGATATTTTCGCATGGAAATGTGACAGTGTAAGGAGGGTTTTCTGTAAATAAAGCAATTTTAGTGGAGAATCGGAAAGAACATAGCCTGATTTCTCAAAGAACAGTGCACAATGCTATAAGATCTCATGAAAGTATTCATAAAGTTCCTATCACTCAAAAAATATTGACAAATGTAAGAGCTGCCAATAGAGATATGAAGAACATCTCAGTCAAAACAGAACCAAAAAGAAGAACAGAATAAAAAGGTTGAAAAAAGAAAATTATCCATACAGATCAATAAACTTGAAGAGCAGAGAAAGATGTTAAAACTGAAAGCTTTGACAGAAGAAGAACGCTATAAAATCAAAAACTCAGATGCTTGAGAACAAATAGTTAACCTAAATCTCACCATTTAGAACCTTTGTGATCACAGTGGACATTATTCACGTAGGCAATTAATGTAAGCTTTTAATTTATTTTCTTTTTGTATAAATTGTTTACTTTTGGGAAAAATAAAAAAGGAGTGCGTTGGACGGCTATGGGGAAGGTGTAGGCCAATAAAAAAAAAAAAAAAAAAAAAAAAAAAAAAAAAAAAAAAATATTCATCCATGATGAACAATTTCTAAAGTAAATTTTCAATAATTTAATGTATGAACTGAGTAAATAGGCTGCAATAGTTTTTTAATACATATTTTATACGCCAAAAATAAAACGAACACTCTACTCAAATTCAAAAATTCAAAAATTTAAATGGCCTATAATATAATAAAAATCAAAATAAAAAATTATATATATTATATATATATATATATATATATATATATATATATATATATATATATATATATATATATTATATATATATATAATAATATATATATATACAGTGCCGGATTTAGGTTTGGGGGGCCCTAAGCTATTGAAGGTAATGGGCCCCCTCTTTAATATATATAATATATATAATATATATATAATATTATATATATATAATATATATATATATATATATATTATATATATATATATTATATATATATATATCTATATATAATATATATATTATATATATATATAGTATATATATATATATATATATATATATAATATATATATATATATATATATATATATATATATATATATATATATATACTATAATATATAAATATATATATATAATATATATTATATATATATATATATATATATATAATATTATATATATTATAATATATATTAATATATATATATATATATATATATATATATATATATATATATATATATATATAGGGAGAGTTTGACCTTCCAAGAATTCGCAAACATGATCTACGTTAAAATATTCTTTTTCTTGCCTTTGACAAAGCAAAGTCACCGATGATGTCATCAAATGATAAACTGCGTAGCTTGTCACTTTCTATGCACATGAGACTCGGGCAACATAATTTAGTTGGAGACATTGTAGTTCTAAATTCCTTTTTTATCCTCGTCATTTGAGAAAAGGATCTTTCTCCATGGCAATTTGTAATCATCATACAAAGGAACATTCTCAGAATTGATTATACATTAAGGAATGCTGATTGGACATGATCATTAAATATTATGTTGTGCAGATCCTGATTCGTGCGTGTCAAACTCTCTCCAGTGTGTCCTGGTTTTTGCACTATTGTCTATAAATATTTATGAAAGTGCTTGAGTTCTCCAGCAAAGTTACATGTCACATCTTCAGGATATGTTTGATTTAAGGTATTAACTCCTTCTCGAATCTCTTCTTCTGTAGCATCTAATTTTGTTAAAAAGTAAAATCTTTTTGCAGCATCATTGTATACTGATGCTTTTTGTGCCAAATTTGATTCTAATGCATCCCTCACAGGTATAAATATTTTCATTCTGAACTTGTCTCTTGGCGGAAGATTCTCTAAAGCATCATCTTTGCATATAAGCCTTCTTTTAGATCTGCTTTTCTTATAATCCAGATCAAGCAATTTGTCCTTTGCTTATTTTTTAAAATAATCAAATAGATTTCTGGAACCTTTAACAAAATCCGAAAGTGAAGCATATAATTTACTACATACATCTAGGCTAATTTTTGGGTCTTGCAGTGACTGACTAACCTTGTGAAATTCATCCAGCAAATAACCCCACAAATATAACATTATCATAAATTCTAGTTCCTCCATTTTATTCAAAATGTTTTTGGCTTGAATTCTTGCTTCACCCTTCTCTGTGGCATCAATATACAACTGAAGCAATGCAGAAATTATTTCTTCGTAACTGGCAAGTATTGCAGTTGTGGCCCTTGAATGAGCTTCCCATCTAGTCTTTGACAAAGACTTTGGAACTCTTGAATTATCTTTGAAGAATGACAACAGCACAGCCCATCTTTGTGTAGAAGCTGAAAAGAAATCATATATTTCTTGAACAACTCCAAAAAAAGTTTACCGCATCTAAACAGCAGTTAACTGCTGCTCTACCAACAAGATTCAACGAATGACCTGCACATGGGATATATATATAGCATACTTATTAATTTTTAATAACATTTCTTGCATACCCTTACAAAACAACATATAATATAATAAATAAAAACTACTATAACAAAATAATATTATAATACTATAATTCT
>JABUQX010026571.1:20000-27500 GCA_015478945.1 Trachelipus rathkii | reverse complement strand
GGTGCCCATCTCTCTCCTCAAGTCAATTATACTCTTTTCTGACTCTAGTGGGGCCCTTCATATCATTGCTAACCTTCAGCCTACCAAATACAGGAGAATTCAGTTTAAAATTCATAGTATCATCAGTGGCATGTCTCCTGGCCAGGGTTGGGCACTACATTTCCACTGGGTTCCTTCCCACATTGGTATTGCAGGTAATGAAACTGCTGATGTATCTGCTAAATTGGCCCACCAACATCAATTCATTGCATCCTTTCCCTTGGAGTTGGCTGAATGGTGTTCCTGCATTGGTAAGGAGATGAAGGCTCTTTGGAGAGAGGAGCTCGGTACTTTTCTTGGCACCCATCCCCTGGGACAACTGTAGGGAGAGGGTGTTCAGTTTTCATTCCCCTGTGCTCGTCGCCTGGAGACTGCCATAACGAGACTGCGAATTGGGCATCTTGGCCTTAATGGGCACCTCTTTCGTTTGGGTCTTTCCGACACACCCCTCTGTCCATCTTGCAACTGTGCTCTTGAGGGTGTGACTTTCTCCTTCAGTGTGGCTCTTACTTGGGTAATTATCTAGTATTGGTAACTCCAGTTCACGTACATAGTATATTAAAATTATAAACATTTCATTTACAAAAATGGTTTTAAAAAATTATTTGAAGTTTTTTTTACGGATTTTCGTGTATTTTACGCATATATTTTAAAGAAAAATATAAAAAATAACGTTCCGAAAATTTTAAATGGCTAATTTTCTCGTTTTTTTAGGGATATCGCTATCGATCATTGATCGATTTTATAAAATATCGCATTGCATAAATATTTGTCTGATAATCGATAATATTGACGATTATTATCAAAAATTCGATTGAGCGACAAAAATAACGTATATTAAAAAAAAAAAAAAAAATTCCGCAAACGAATTTTGTAATAATAAAATAAAATAATAATAAAGTAATAATAAAATATTTTTTTCTTATAATAACTACGCAATATATATATATAGTTATATATATACATATATATATTATATATTATATATAGTATATATTATATAATATATATATATAATAATATAATATATATATAATAAACCAATATATATTATAGGGCAAAATTTATGTGACCAGTGGAAAATTTTACGAGTACGTTAAAACAAGCTGCGTGAGTCGGTATTAGATAGACTCGTGCCGATCGACTCGTGCCGATTTCGTGAGGCGATTGAGTCACTATATATATATATATATATATATATATATATATATATATATAATATATTATATATATTATATATATTATATCATATATATATATATATTATATATAATATATATATATAATATATATATATTCACAGGCCCATAGGGGCTCGAGCCGACGGGGAACAGATGGGGGGACGTTTTCCATACCCCGTAGGGGAGGGGGGAAATAGTCCTACCCTGTCGTTCCCCGGAAGGCCGAGAGACCCCGACTCCTGCTATCGGGGCGGTCTACCCTTGGGGTACCCATTAGTTAAAAAAAATAAAAAAAAAACTAATGGGTACCCCAAGGGTAGACCGCCCCGATGGCAGGAGTCGGGGTCTCTCGGCCTTCCGGGGAACGAAAGGGTAGGACTATTTCCCCCCCTCCGGGGAGGGTCTCCGGAACCCCCGCTCTTTGGTATTTGGGTGTCGCGGGGGTTCCTCCGCCCCTCCCCTACGGGGTATGGAAAACGTCCCCCCATCTGTTCCCCGTCGGCTCGAGCCCCCTAATTTGACTGGTTCTATATATTATGTATATGTGATATATATATATATATTATATATATATATATTATATATATATATATATATATATATATATATATGTGTGTGTGTGTGTGTAAATTTCGTATTTGTGTGATATTAATTCGTACTTTTTTTTATTGTATATTACGCACAAATATTGTTTTACAAATTTTTTTATTTCTTTGATACTATTTACGTACACTATGTCTATAATATCGATTACTCGAAATTAGTGAAAAAATTGATTATAAAAAAATAATATCGATATCGATGTATCGATAATCTGAAACGCATTTCAACAGTGATTCATTATCCCTACACGAACGGAAAAAAGCCGAATTGTTATGATTTTCAGAGCGTTAATATTAATATTTTTAGTGAAAATATTAACTCAAAATAAACTCAAATGCGTAAAAAAAACTTCAAATAATTTTTTAAAACCATTTTTGTAAATGAAATGTTTATAATTTTAATATACTATGTACGTGAACTGGAGTCACCAATACTAGACAATTACCCTTACTTGATAGCAAGGGAGGAGCTTCGGCTCTCCCTGCTGGGAGTGGGGGTTCCTCTTCTGACTGTTCCAGTTTTGCTAGGGAAGGTGAATGTGCCTCCAGTATATAGAGTTAAGGTACATCTGGCACTAATCCGCTATCTCAAGTGTACAGGTCAGTTGGGCAGGCTGTGATCTTTCTTGGGGTTTAGGTGGAATTAGGATCCAGTGGGGGTCTTGCAGACCAGGATATCAGTGTTTGGCTGGTGGGGAGGGTTTCCTAGGTAATTTCAATCATACTAGGTTCACAGCAACTCGCAACACCGTGAGATCCAGGCGGTAAGTATTCTTTAGGGACATTTGCTATAGTTTCCTGAAGTGGCCCAGGGCTGAGGGGGACCTGTGAGGTCCCCAGGAAGTCCTCAATTTCATCAAGTTATCAAAGTTAAATCAAGTATTGGAAAATACTAACAAATTGAAGAATTTTTAAATAAATTTGATCTTTCAGAGATCAAAACATTACTGAAAGGTAATCATTGTTTCCTGATTTTAAACCATTTCATGTAGATGCTAACATTGATTTTAGCTTTGGGCTATATTTATGTAGTGTATAGATAGGTAATGTTTGTAACTATGTCTAGTCATATTAAATATATATATATAATAATAATAATAATAATAATAATAATAATAAGTTTAGGTCGGTCACCTGCCATGTAGTAATTCACTTTATGAACTTGAAATGAATTTGTTATAGAAAATACAAAATTCAGTGGAGATGCAAATTCAGTAAATTTAAGTTTGGTAATTGCAGAGGGCTTCACCCTTGGTTTTTTTTTTATAAAAAATCACAGGATATACTCTAAGAAAATAAAATGAATAAAAAAAAAAACAAGCTGGTCTCCCTTTAGGAAAAAAAGTTACAGCCTCTCAGAGTTGTTAAAACTCCCTTAGGATTTTCTTATAAAAAAAAAATGGGTCATTAGGCCTAGTTGCTAATGGTACATTTACGTAACAGTATAAAACAATAAAGCTTTTAATTTACAAAGAATGTCATTCAATTCTTTGGCAAAATATTAATACTTTCACCGATACATTTCTCTTTATATTATTATAAAGAATAAAATTACCCTCCAGAGAGAAAAAAAAAAACTAGTTTCACCTTTTTGGCAAATTTGTAGAAACTTACTGTACTACCGAGGTACTAACTTAACCTAACCTAAACCTAACTTACCTAACCTAACCTTAACCAAAATTATTTCATTAATATACCAGTTTGTGATCAGGAAACTCAGGAGGTTTATGGAAAACTCCAGTCTTTATGAGTGGTTGACTATTATCCTCATAGTTACAGTACAGTTTGTCACAAATTTGCCCACTTTTTGTAGGGATAATTACTACTTGATAATTCTTATTTTTCATATAAATTTATGAATCAATATAAAATTATCTTCAATATTTTTTTATGTACGTTATTAATGATTAAAAGGTATATACCAAACATTGTTAACTCTAAAAAAAAAATGATTTCTACTTTTCGTTTAGATAAAATAAAACAATAATAATATATAATATATATATATATATATATATATATATATATATATATATATATATATATATATATATATATATATATATATATATATATATATATATTAATATATATGGTAAAGGTATAGCACAGGACTCCACATATTTTCTGAAAAAAATTTCTAAGTTCAAAAAAATTTGTAAATTCAGAAAAATTAAATTTTTTAAGAAAATTCTTTAGTGGCAAGCTTCTGGAACTATGCCAGAAGCTTGCCACTAAACAATTTAATTAAAAAACCTAACTTAACTTTTCTGAACTTATAAATTTTTTTGAACTTAGAAAATTTTTCAGAAAATATATGAAGTCCTATGCTATGCCTTTACATATATATATATATACCGTATAGTTATATATATATATGATATATATATATATATATAATATATATATTATATATATATATATATATACAAATAAATATATTATATATATATATATATATATATATATATATATATTATATATATATATATATATATATATATATATATATATATATATATATATATATATACTATATATATATATATATATATATATATAATATAGTATATATATATATATATAATATACATATATATATATATATAATATATATTATATACCGTAATAGATAAAACTCGTTAATAGTGTAAATTATTAAATGTATTGAATATCAAACGAAGTTTAAATAAAATATGATGTACAGTATTACAGTTATTTTCAAGTGTAAAAAATTAATTGAGGGAATGATATGTAAAGTCCCTTATTTTTTTTTTTGTAATATTAATGAATACCATGGGTGCTATATACATGATGCGGATGCATTGCAGACAGCGTGCTCCTGGCAATATGTGACTAAAATTATTAATATGATTATTATTATTATTTTTATTATATATATAATATATATATATATATATATATATATATAATATATATATATATATATATATATAATATATATATATATATATATAATATATATATATATTATATACATATATATATATATATATACTTCTTGCCCCTGACTCACACTAAGGCTTCCAGAAGCGGCTGCTGCCTCAGGCGGTTCCAAGGTCGAGAGAGAGACTATAGAGAAGATTAGCACGGGGGCGTCGAGAGCAGAGCACCCCAAAAGGAGGTGCTCTATTGTATCAGAATTGTTGACTCTCTGTATTTTTTTTTTCCTTCTTTTTTTTTTTTCATTTTCGTTCAAGTGGGGAGGTGACATTGTCTAATTTGAATCTATATTTATATTGCATGAGTTTAGGGTGGTGACTGCTCCTGGCGAGGTCAATTTGGCCTCTTCTTGACAGCGTTTCTTCTCTAGGGATAGTTTTGGGGAGGGGTTTTAATAAATTGTTATTTGGCGTGTTTTGAAGGTAAAGTGTTTTTAGTGGGTAGGATATGTGTAATTCATAACCTATGGAGGGGCGGGAATTTATATTGTAATGTTGAATAGAATTGAGCTGGTGAAGAAGGAGGGGATTTTAGTCTTTGTTGAGGGGGATTGGAGAGAATTTGGTGAGAAGGGTGAGTTGGATTACGGATTTTCTGATAGAATTGAGTCCCCACCATCTCCAGGTGTGTGGAGATCGGGAGGATGGAGGTTTTGTCGTGTAAATGTTGGATTGGGGTGGTTTTAGTGCAACCTGTGATAATTCTGAGGGCTGTATTTTGAGAGATTTGTAATTTATTTGTGTTTGATTTTGAGAGTGCTGGGAACCATGCTGGAGAGGCATAGTTTAAATTTGTTCTAAGAAGTTGTTTATAGATAGTAGATAGATAGATAGTTTATAGATAGGGCTCAACAATGGAGGAAGAGAGGGGCTTTTCATACCCTAAGGAGGGTGGAGGAACACCACGACACCCAAATACCAAAGAGCAGGGGTTCCGGAGACCCTCCCCGGAGGGGGGGAAAATCATACCCTGTTGTTCCCTGGAAGGCCGAGAAACCCTGACAACTGCCATCTCTGCGTTTACCCTTGGGCCTTATTGCATGTGTTATTATGATATATCGATAGTATTATATCTCATAATCAATATATTAAAAAATTTCATATTGTCCAAATGGTCGACACTTTTTAAAAAAAAAGTCCGTATGGTAGACAGGATTTTGGTCAACAATTTTTTTTCACAAATTTTGACTATTTGACCTGTCGACCATTTTCCCTGTCGACAATTTGGTCCTAGCTTCCAGGTAACAACATACCCTCATACAAGACTCTAGCGCACTCAAGACTTAGTCCCTTTACATTCAGAAACGATATAATTGCACCAGCCACCTTCCTGCCATTCACAACTTTCCTACTACACTCTGCATCATCTGTTCCCTTCTCTTTCAACATATACCCTAAATATTTAAACTCAGACACTTGTTCCAACTGCTCACCATCTAACATCACTTCACACTTAGGACTATCATCACTCACAACCATAACCTTACTCTTATCTATGTTTACTTTCAAACCCCTCCTTTTACACACCCTGCCAAATCTCTACCAATCCTCTCAAACTCTTTTCAGATTCGCCACACAAAACCAAATCATCCACATATAATAGGTAGGGCACCCTCCACTCATCTCCATTCTCCATCATTCTAACACTATTTCCTGCCACCCCCATCTCTAATTCTTTCATAACCCCATCCATATACAAATTGAATAACCAAGGAGACATAACACAACCCTGTCTCACTCCACTATTAATACTAAACCAATCACTTTTGACACCATTTATTCTTACACACGCCTCACTATCGTCATACATACTTTTGATTCCATTCAGAAGCTTACCACCAACACCATATATCATTAACACCTGCCATAGAGCTTCCCTATTAACCCTATCATACGCCTGTTGCAAATCCATAAAACCTAAATACAATTCATTGTTCTTCTTCCTCATTTTCTCAATCATTTGCTTCAATGTAAAATTGATCCACCATCCTCTACCACTCCTAAACGCACCTTGTTCTTCACCAATCAGTCCTTCAGTCACTCGACGCACACTTTTGACCAAAATACCAACATATATCTTCCCTACAACATTCAATAAACTAATTCCCCTATAATTTCTACAGTTCCCTCTGTCTCCCTTATCCTTATATAAGGGTACTATTACTGCTCTCCTCCAATCCCTCGGAACTATACCCTCCATAAACGCTTTATTACACCAGACTTCAGATCCAATCAATCACCATCTCCCCTCCATTCTTGATCATTTCACCAGAGTAATTTCATCCATACCTGCAGATTTACCATTTTTTAACTTTCTCACTCTCACCCATTACCCCTCCTTTGCTTATATATATATATATATTATATATATATATATATATATATATATATATATATATATATATATATATATATATATATATATATATATATATATATATATATATATATATATATATATATATAATAAATATATATATATATATAAACAGAGCCTCTTAGCCACTAAGCAAAATAGGGCAAAGCCTAGGTGCAGATAAGAGGCAGCCCTAGGGTAGAACGTGCAGCAACAGCAGCAATATAAAAATATATATATGAGACCGTATATAGGATATATTATATTATATATTATATATATAAATATATATAGTATTATATATTATATATACTTATAATATATATATTTGGACGATTAATCGTCATCGTCATCGTCAT
>JABUQX010026571.1:12500-15000 GCA_015478945.1 Trachelipus rathkii | reverse complement strand
ATAGCAAATGTCCCTAAAGAATACTTACCGCCTGGATCTCACGGTGTTGCGAGTTGCTGTGAACCTAGTATGATTGAAATTACCTAGGAAACCCTCCCCACCAGCCAAACACTGATATCCTGGTCTGCAAGACCCCCACTGGATCCTAATTCCACCTAAACCCCAAGAAAGATCACAGCCTGCCCAACTGACCTGTACACTTGAGATAGCGGATTAGTGCCAGATGTACCTTAACTCTATATACTGGAGGCACATTCACCTTCCCTAGCAAAACTGGAACAGTCAGAAGAGGAACCCCCACTCCCAGCAGGGAGAGCCGAGTCCTCCCTTGCTATCATAAGCGGTAATTGTTCTAGTATTGGTGACTCCAGTTCACGCACTTCGTACATTAAATTCTAAACATGTCAATTAAAATAGTGGTTTTAAGAAATTATTTTGAAGTAGTTTTTTTTTACGCATTTTAGCTTATTTTGAGTTATTTTTTTCACTGAAGAATATTAATATTAACGCTTTGAAAATCATAACAATTAGGCTCTTTTTTCCGTTCGTGTAGGGATGAGAAATCACTGTTGAAATGCGTTTTCAGATTATCGAGTCACGATATCGATATTTTTTTATAATCAATTTTTTCACTAATTTCGAGGAATCATATTATAGACATAGTGTACGTAAAATAATATCAAAGAAAATAAAAAATTGTAAAACAATATTTGTGCACGTAATATACAATTAAAAAAAAAAGTACGAATTAATATCACACAAATAAAATTACACACACACACACAAATATATATTATATATATATATATATAATATATATATATATATTAATAAATTAATATATTAATTAAATATAAATAATCATATCACGGCAATTAGGGCTCGAAGCCGACGGGGAAACATGGGACGTTTTCATTTACCCCGATAGGGAGGGGGAGAACCCCCGCGAACCCAATACAAAGAGCGGGGGTTCCGGGGACCCTCCCCGGAGGGGGGAAAAGTCCTACCCTGTCGTTTCCCGGAAGGCTGAGAGACCCCGACTCCTTCCATCGCCGGTCTACCCTTGGGTACCCATTAGTTTTTTTTTTCATTTTTTTTTAAACTAATGGTACCCAACGGTAGACCGCCCGATACAGGAGTCGGGTCTCTCGCCTTCGGGGAACGATAAGGTAGGGACTATTTCCCCCCCCCCCTACGGGAGTATGTAAAACGTCCCCCAATCTTTTCCCCGTCGGCTCGCCCCAATGGGCCGTCGATATATATATATATATTATATATATATATATATATATATATTATATATTATAAATATATGATATATATAATATATATATATATATATATAATATATATTATAATATTATATATATATTATAGGAACTCATCGCCTCACCGAAATCGGCCACGAGTCGATCTTTAATACAAGTTTGCTAATACCGACTCACGCAGCTTGTTTTAACGTACTCGTAAAATTTTCCACTGGTCACAATAAATTTTGCCCAATATATAATATATATAATTATTATAATATTATCTATATATTAATATATATATATAATATATATTATAATATATATATAATATATATAATATAATATATAATATATATATTTGCATGGCGTGGGCGCAAAAATATTTTTTATTACTTTATATTTATTTTATTTTATACAAAATTCGTTTGCGAATTTTTTTTTTTTTTTTTTAATATACGTAATATGTTGGCAGAACAATCGAATTGTTGATAATAATCGTTCAAAATTATCGATTATCGGAAAAATATTAATGCAATCGATATATAAAAAATCGAAACAAAGCATCGATAGCGATATCCCTAAAAAAACGAGAAAATTAGCCATTTAAAATTTTCGGAACGTTATTTTTTATATTTCTTTAAAAATATATGCGTAAAATACACGAAAATCCGTAAAAAAAAAAAAATCAAATAAAAAAAAAAAATAATTTTTTAAAACCATTTTTGTAAATGAAATGTTTATAATTTTAATATACTATGTACGTGAACTGGAGTTACCAATACTAGATAATTACCCAAGTAAGAGCCACACTGAAGGAGAAAGTGCTCCACACCCTCAAGAGCACAGTTGCAAGATGGACAGAGGGGTGTGTCGGAAAGACCCAAACGAAAGAGGTGCCCATTAAGGCCAAGATGCCCAATTCGCAGTCTCGTTATGGCAGTCTCCAGGCGACGAGCACAGGGGAATGAAAACTGAACACCCTCTCCCTACAGTTGTCCCAGGGGATGGGTGCCAAGAAAAGTACCGAGCTCCTCTCTCCAAAGAGCCTTCATCTCCTTACCAATGCAGGAACACCATTCAGCCAACTCCAAGGGAAAGGATGCAATGAATTGATGTTGGTGGGCCAATTTAGCAGATACATCAGCAGTTTCATTACCTGCAATACCAATGTGGGAAGGAACCCAGTGGAAATGTAGTGCCCAACCCTGGCCAGGAGACATGCCACTGATGATACTATGAATTTTAAA
>JABUQX010026571.1:0-2500 GCA_015478945.1 Trachelipus rathkii | reverse complement strand
ATACAATATCAACTGGATCTCCTCGTCATGCAGTCAGTAATGTATTCCATAAATACTAAAAGTTGTCTACATGACCTACCCTTCTGAAACCGTGCATGAGCATACCAATCCCTTTTATCTTCCTAATATTTCTCTATATACCTTCAGTGAACTTTCCAGAACCTTTACAATCAGAGATGTTAAACAAACTGGCCTATAATTTCCCAAAATCTTCCTTACTACCTTTCTTATAAATAAGCACAACATATGCTGTTTTTCAGTCAACCTGTACCTCGACCAAATGTTATAGATCGCTTAAAAATCAAATACACTGCCTTTGCAAGCTGGTACTGCCCTCTCTTCAGAATCTACCATTATATACATCAGGCCTGCACAGCTTACTTTGCATCAATATGATTAATAAACGTTTAATATCTATTACGTCAAATTCAAATTCTGTAAGTCTATTTGTTACATTCATACAAGAACTATTTAGTCTCCAAACTATTATCTAATCTTTCCTCAATAAACACTGAAGCAAAAATTGAAAATGTTGACCAACTCTTATCTGAACTCACTAAATTTCTATCACATTATTAATTGGACCAATTGTCCTATTACTTTTAGAATTTATAAAAGCTAAAAATTTCTTCAGGTCTTATTACATTCCTTGCTAAATTAATTTTGCCTCTCTCTTTCTTTCTTATTGACTGTTAAGTTCATTTCTATTTTTCCTAAAATTTTCTAAATCATTTCCCTGATGACATACCCTTGAATATTTTAAACATCTACGCTTTGGATTCATTAAATTTCTCTCTTATCCCTCTATTCACCAAACAGGTTTCTCTTCGCCACACTATGGTTAAAGGGTTAAACATACTGACTAAATATTCATTAAAATTTGCTTAAAATGTTCCACATGATAAAACAGTTTTGTCTTTATTCATGTTATTAATGTGAATGATTTTGTGTGGAGTTGGGGTTGATAATAATACGCTTTTCATATAATTTATTAAATATTAATTTATTACTGATTCTGTGTGGTTTATAAAAATGAGCTTAGTTTCTATATATACGGATAATTGGATCGTATTCGACTTTAGTTGAGTTTAATTAAAAGTACAAAATTCTTTTTCGAGTGTGTAGCCGAATTGAATTCAATATTAGAATATGTCAATTACAGTGGAGACTGCGTAGAGGGTGCATTCAGTCTCTTGCGTGGCCGCAAATATACAAACTCCACATACACACACACACACACACACACACACACCACACACACCAACATATATATATATTATATATATATATACCCTATCATACTTATCTCATGCTATAAATTGCTGTTATACTTATATAATATATATAATAATATATATATAATCCGCCGTCAACTTAGATATACCATTATATATATATTATTATGAAATTACTTAACGGAGACAACTTAATACTACAAATTATTAAATGTAAGTCTCCGTCCGCGCACGCATTACGTCAGTCTCTGCCTGGCTCCGCCGGCCACAATATTGATTCTCCTTGCTATATGGTATAATGAAACGAAAGATTAAATATAAAAAAGCATTTTAAGTGTGAAAATTGAAATTGAAATTAAAATTTAAATTTACTGTGTCAATTTTGAAACGGACTACTTTGACGCGCTTATGGAAATTAAGTAATATATTTATAATATAATACACTATATATAGTTATATTATTATATAATTATAATAATATATACTATAATATATATTTATACTATATATATATTATAAATAATATATCGTATATATATATTATATATATATATATGTACTCAACCACTCGCTCAAAATCCCCCTATTCCTCTATGATACTACATCATATATATATACTCACCCTACTATTTGATTCCTTTCATGAATTTTGACACGAGCCGCCACTGATAAATAGTATATACTTATAATTACATAACATACATCTACGCGCCCTACAACGTGCATCCTCAGTAATATTAATATATATCCTCAAGATATATATATTCTCACTAAGCTACTTGGTATACTATACTATAATAATAAATATAACAATATCATATATATATATATATATATATATATATATAGAATAAATATATAAATATATAATATATAATATAAAGTAGTACTATAGCATTATACTATCTAATTAATTAACCCTTATATACTGATTTGGCTATCACAAGAACGCTAGCATAACCGCTCAAGGTCCCCAAAATAGTCTGTCATCACCCTAGCACGAAGTCCCCCCCTTCCTTCCTCTTCCCCCTAATGCCGGAATTCCTCACGCTCTAATCCCGAACCCTTACGAGCCCCTCGCGCCATGTTGACACCCATATATTATAGTATAGTGTATATATATATATATATATATAATATATATTATTATTAACTATATTATATATATATTATAATATATATATATTTGGCTTAATTTTACCTAATCTGTGGAAAAGTATTCCAAACACTGGCAACCTGGTTTGTGACACTTTATCTCTCTCGCT
>JABUQX010026570.1:0-20000 GCA_015478945.1 Trachelipus rathkii | reverse complement strand
CAGTGATTTATAATAATAATAATAATAATAATAATAATAATAATAATAATAATAATAATAATAATAATAATAATAATAATAATAAATAATAATAATAATAATAATAATAATAATAATAATAAAAATAATAATAATAATAATAATAATAATAATAATAATAATAATAATAATAATAATAATAATAATTCTTCTTCTTCTTCTTCTTCTTCTTCTTCTTCTTCTTCTTCTTCTTCTTCTTCTTCTTCTTCTTCTTCTTCTTCTTCTTCTTCTTCTTCTTCTTCTTCTTCTTCTTATTATTATTATTATTATTATTATTATATTTATTATTATTATTATTATTATTATTATTATTATTATTATTATTATTATTATTATTATTATTATTATTATTATTATTATTATTATTATTATTATTATTATTATTATTATTATTTAAATACTATTAGCAACATGCACTAGGAGAAATTTCTACCTTATACATTTTTGTGAATAATTGCAAATCAATGGTTTGCCATTTATGTCCTTCAGAAGCGTCTTTATTAACGTTTATAAGGCAATTATAGTTAAATTGAGACAAGACTTTAAGCGATCCTCTCCGTGTAAAAAAAAAAATATTAAAAAAAATTTAAAGTTTTATTGGAATATAAACACATGTATTTGAAATGGTAGGAATTCACTACAGCATCTTTCCTATCATAATGCACTGTAATGATTTCTCGTTATTATGATAATCATATTATTTTATAGTAGTGCTGGGATGACTCCGGCTCCGGAGGCATGGAAATTACTGCTGTTAGCTGGAGCTGAAGCGAGGAGGATTTTTCCTTCTGCTTCGAGAGCTGCAATTTAAAATATCATGGGGCTCCGTAGTCTGGTGGTGCAGTGGCTGAATAGAATTATGGAGATTCTAGAGCTTGAATCTCATAGAAAACAGTGCGGAGTCTTGGCAAAGTCACCGATCATACGATATATGCATTATAGAATTATTGTCAAAATCTGAAACTTGTGAAGATCGTAGACTAATTCATCCCGTGTAAATTTTAATTTTTTATTATTGAAAATTAAAAAGTTTGAGTAATAAATGATCTTTATAATAATATTAAAATTAAAATTTTATTATCAGGTACAAAATGAATAAATGAATAAATGAATGAAGTGATTTGTGACGAATTAAAAAATTAAGTTAGGTCCCAGATCTGGAACAACACCGAAAATGGAGTTGGTTTTTGAGATAGAACTGAACTTGGGAATTTTTTCCGAAGTCTGGGTGAAGCCCTTGTCAAGATCTTCGGAGCGCTCTGGTGTCTTGGGACTTCGATAGCCAAACACTACTTTATAGTATTAGTCAATAAAAACATTAATAAATAATTTACACTGCTGATCTCTATTGCCATTTCAGCGTGGAGGCGTCTGCTCGTAGCAGCTAAGTATGAAAGCTGCATTATTTTGCAGGGTTAGCTGACGAGTTATAACGCCGCTCCATGCAGCAGGTTTAACTTTACGTGCTCATTCATGTTCAACACTATATTTAGAAGGTTTTGTCGGAGTGCAAGACAATTTAGCATACATTCAAACTAGTTGGGCTTGAAACGTCTTTCTGTAATTATCGGTTTTAAGTGCTGTGTCGTTGTGCTTGACTTCCACATTTCGCCATCCGACACAGTGGTAGACACCCAGTTTTCGCGGTCCTACATCGGTAGGGTTGTAAATTACTTAAGGCCGAGTTGAATCTGATAGAAGCATACTGGGGTGTAGAATTTTATAAAACGAAACTGGAACGAAACGATAGTCTCTCACATCAATAGGAATAATTGACAAGAGGGGGTGGCGAGTGTGGCACTTTACAAACGTCGAAATCGGAACAATGGTTAATAAGGCTGGCTTTGTCTTTTTTTTCGAAACTTGGATGTCACATTTTTAATTACTTACGCTTTTCTTATTTTACGAAAAATATGGCAAAAATGTACACATTGCAGTACCACTATTTGATAACGATGCCCCACGCCTTGCATTTGCCAAAGCGTGGTGAGGAAGTAAAACTATCTCATGAACCATATTGATATGGACGGCAATGTTCAGGGAAACATAGTTGAGGGAGGAAGGAAGAGGAGTGAGAGTTGTGAGGGGATGAGGAATTAGGAAGATATAAATGCTATGTATTGGAGTATTAAGTTAAGGATTTCAACCCCCTAATAATATTAGTAGTAAGCTGACAACCTCTTAATTGATCTCCAAAACGTATTGTGCGCAATTATGAATAAGAAGGGTTCAAATAGTACCTTAACCTGCCAGAAAGTTCTCTAAGTGAAATTTCAGGGGAGAGTTCGAAAAACGGAAAAAATTGAATTATTTAGTGATAATTTCATAAACCAACATGAGAACCGAAGTGCGGAGTGTGAGTGAGTATTTTGCAGCTCTCAAGTACTAACAAATTACGTTAGGTCGTTACGAATACGGCAAATATATCTGGCCTGGTGTAGGTTCTCCATTCGCCTAATTTACCAACAACATGTAATATTGAATGTGAGCTCGACCCTGGAGAATTGTTTGCACTATATATCAACGTGTAAACTCTGCCATTAGAGTTAGGCAATGAAAAGAATCGATAATAATTATCTTTATCGAGTAATAACGCGCTCATAAAAACTGTGTACCCCGTGTAAACCTAATTCTGCACTTTCTCTCACCATACCCAAAGCGAACGAGATAAGTGTTAAGGGGGGAACTGTGGAAACAGTGTGGCAATAATCAGATTTTAAAAAAACAAAACAACAATAACAGCAAATTGAACTAGAATTTTATATGACAGCCTAGTCGAGATAATCATAAATAATCTATCCCACCGACTACGCATAATGTCCGAAATCATCCCGATAAAATAGTACAATAATAGATCCAACTAATAATAATTTAATTCCATATGAATAAAAATTAGATAATAATCTTAATCAACAAATACCATAATAATCAAATAATGAGTATACCGTCTCCGAATATAAAATCTCTTAGAACCCTTCTGGCTAGCCCCCCACGCCACCCACCCCTTAAATGTGCTGGTACTTCTACTATCACAACACCAGCTGTGACCGTACTTGTTTTATAATCTCCTTGTTATGCCCTTCCACACATCATGCCAACACTGACGATTCAACATTTCACACCCGAGGATGACGTGTATCCCAGTTGTTGTTCTCAACTAAAAATATATTTTTCGTCTAACAAAAATCACGCAGGTTTACAAAAACTTTGTCACTCTCCCCAATCTGTAGAACCTTTACAAAATGATAACATAATAGTATACTAAATCACCTTATTTACGCCATCTATACTATATCATAAATACGAACTACAAAAATATAAACGAAATGGAATAATAAAATCTCAAATATTCCCGCTACACATATATTCTAACTATAGTTAGTAACATTAGCTATTATACAAATATTATTATTTATTATATCCAATACTTAAACTAAAGTTTACTATATATACTCTACCTCATAGTAACCGACTATTTCCATCACTACCTACTTATCCTATTCCATGTAATAATCCTACTATACCTACCTTAACATCACACTCATATATTCCTCATTTAGCTTCGAGCAAAGAAGCATTTATTGGCCTTATTATATGCCTGCGTCACATCCGTCCATATCGGCCTTCCTTCATACATCCAATATAACATCTCTATCACTGCAAAGTCCAACTGTTCTATCCGTCGGCTCCCATTTCTATGACTATTACGGAAAGTGATGCTCTCCAGCACCCTCCTTAACCGTCTTTCATCATCTCCAAAGCCAATAAAAATTCAAACTTTTCCCCGCAAACCTCCTCTTTGTAACTCCCCCTCTCAGAAATTCTTGCCATGGTCTTACCTCCCCTTCCATGAATTTAGGAAATAGTGAGCCCCTACCACAAGAAACACTCTTCGCAATCTCTTCCTCTGATCCGTCCCTCTAGCCCCTTTAAGTTGGACCACACACCGCTCAAAACCAGGAAAATCCATTACCAGATAATCAAATAAGAATAATTACCACTATAAAGAATGGGCACACCATGACCCCATTCCAATACAGCCAAAAAGCGAAAGAATAAGGAAAATTAAGAGCCAAACTCTACCAAACTGGACTTCGAAAAGCCACTGACAAAGATCCCGTTAAAAAGGCTCACCAGGAAACGGACGCCCCACACAAACATGTTTCAAATCAAAACATTCAAACACCAAAGATTAAAAAGGAACAGTTTTACCCCATTAGCACGAACAATATTGAAAAGCTCAGATATCCATCAAAGCCTAAAATTTACATATCCCCTATCTGTGAAAACACAAGCATAGTCATTATGTCCCAGAGGTAATAAATACCGGGAAAACTGTATCCCCTGTAACTGCTGTCAAGCACTTGAGTCGTTGCATCATCTTCTGTCTTACTTAATCAAGTTCATTTGAAATATTTTTCATAGAAAAATAATATATATAGAATTAATAACTGAATACAAAAATAACACCACATAATCACCAAATACCTAGCAAAATGTTCCCAAACCACAGCTTTTCAATAACTCAAATACAATCATTTCACACCGTGAGACAAATACTCGCTACTAGCATTCATACTACTAATCAATACTAAATTTCCAACCTATTCGCTAAATCTCATAATGGTCTTATTGACGTTAAAAACCAATAAACTCTCATCAAGATATATACAATAATACATAACAAGCTATACTAGATATATAACTAAAGATCCTTCATTATATGATACAGTACCAATACAAATAATCCACAATAATTAATCTCAATAAATCAAAAATTATCACCCACTAACCTACAAGAAACGGATTTCCAAAGCTCCCCTATAGGGTATAAGAACAGGCACACATAATACAAACACAACTAACACACAACAATTCCCGAACATAGCTAAACACTCAATCTAACACGGTAAGTATCCCAGTGCATCCATATTTCCTCACATATATTCAATCCCTGTCTAACCAGCCCGGACTATCTTGCAACCAGCTAAAACCAGACCACACAAACAGTAGTAATCTTACGCAGACGGACGTCAAATTTACCCATGGCTCACTATAACAAAATCAAAATTCTCAAAACACTGCCAACTCACAAAACTACATAGGGCTAACAGAACAAATCATGAAATGTCCGCCTTCACCAGAACACTAAATCATCAATTCATCGATTAATCCACCACTGACCTCACCTACCTCGCCGACCACACTCTCCCATCACATCATATTAAATAACATTATCATACCCGTTTCAACAAAAATAACTATTACAATAATCTCTCGTGAGTAATAACTTAACTGAACTTCATCTCACGTATAAATAAGACACGAATACTAAGGATCAACATAAACATCATCAGCATAAACTCAGGAAAAATTGACATTAATCTTAAGCACCTACATACTGGCAACGCCCACAGATAACTATCTATCAAACACTAACACAATCCACCCACCAGATTAATAGGAAAAACCAAATACTCATTTACTTGTCCGACTTACCTAAATTACCGGCATCCTCCAACTTTATTACCAGCCTAATCGGCACCCACTAACTGACTAAAAAATCAACAACATGAAAGCTCTCCAAAATACAAATAAATACACCATATGAAGACATAAAACTGACCCAGCCACAACGAATCACAAATCACAAAGGATAGTAAACATAAAATCATTCTAAGTCCAAACCTACAAGAAAAAACAAAAACCAACATACACCTCGAACTAATTGGATCAGCGCACCCCTCCAATCTCCCCCTCGTAAAACTCCAAACACGCCCCCACCACGATCTCATGTTGCCATAACTAGACTTGCTCCTTCTCCACCGACGCACCGTTCGCAATTATTCCCACCCACGCTCTAGACTTTAGCATACGTCAAAACTCCTCTCGAACTCATCAATCTTCAAGGCTTGGACTCATAATGAAGTAATGATAACCAAATTTTGTTCCACTCAAATAATTACGCTTCCTAACCATAAAATCAAAAGCATACACTGACTATACATACCTAAACAAATTTACCATCACTAAACATCAATAACAGATCAAGATGAATACACAACTTACTTCCAAGACATTAGCTCGTCCGAAGACCAACAACTTGTTCTGATTATAAAACACAAACTAACATAATCCACCATAGTGAATAAAATGTGCAATCCAGTAGAATCTCTAATACTTCTCCCCTTATGTCCAATAGACAATTTTAAGTCCTAAAGATTTGTCCAATTATTAACTAGATTTAATCAATGTACACACACCTACAAACTTACATAATTAATTAATTAAAACCAATTAGATTATCTCAAATGTCTCTCAAACCAATTACAAACTCACAATATCATTAATACATCATCGTTCTCACAAACAATGTTAACCATCGATCCCAGTGCGCGAAAGCCACACTATCCACCCTCTTCCACAATCTGCCATCCATGTCAACCACAGAGCAATCTGAAAAATTTTTTCCTATAGTCCACCCTGGGGATGATCTGTAGAGCTCTATACGATGCGCAGTCTCGGTCCACGCTGAGCTGAGGCCTGTATAAGAGAATTGCTGAGGATAAGGTATTTATGGTGATATGCAGATATGTGCCGCTCTTCGCACCCCCGACCAGCTGTATCGGTTCAAGAATTGCAAAATAATATCTAACCCAATACTATACTGTATAATAATATATCTAATAAACAATAAGAAGATAGCAGAGGGCACATATTGTCCTCCGCCAGGTAGACAATAGATTATACACGAGCTTAACACAAACACAAATATAATACTATGATAATACAAAGTAAATAAATACTTACTATAATAATTAATAAGGTAATATTATATTTTGTCTTCTACTTCCCTTTAACATATACCACTATATTATATATTTATTATATATTACCCCCTCCCTTAAACACTCAAGCCATCCATCCATACCTTATAACATCTACTTCAATAATATAATGTATCATCATCATACCTGAATCAATTATCTATAAATATATATTACCAGCATGGACAATCTTATTATTATTGGCCGTTGTCTAGGTATGTGAGAAGACCAAATCTGATAAAAATGTACGGAATGTGAAGAATTTTAAGAGTATCGTCTATAGTGGATACGTTAGAAAGAAAGCGAGTAAATTATGAGAGTAAGAGATGAGTTACAATTCGAGGATGATTTGGTCTCTATTAAAATGGTAAAGGCGTAGATGGCAATGAAATAGTCGTTGGTTAAGCGGATATAAATTATATTATATACGTATTATATATATATATATTATATAATAAATATAATATATATATATTATATAATATAATATATATCTTTTAATAAATTCTATATCAATATAGATATATATATAATATATAGATAATTAAAATATAAATAATACTTATAATAGTATATATAGACAGATTGAGTTATGAAATAGAATTTTTTCATAAATTTTTAGATACTCCGTAAACATTTCGATCACTTTAAAGCTAGTAATAAGGATGGCTTCTTACATTTATGCTTAGTTCCAATCTTGTGCTCATCATATAGGTGAGTGGCGAGGTCATCCTGATAAGAGAAGTGTTGTTGGCATTGAGAGCAAACAGAAGTATAGCCACAATTTCAAGTTCTATAGTCTCCGTCTATGCTATCGTTCTCCGGCACGACATAGCCCCAGACTGTCTAAATAATAAAAAAAATAATTAAAATGACAATTAGCTCAAAAATTTAAAAAACTCTGAAAAAGAACTACTAAGCAGAAACGAGACTTACATTGTATATATCAATAAAAAACTAACAAATGAAATTAATACAATATAAATTAATAATAATAATAAATATATATAATATAATAAATCAAGTAATGCAAATACAATAATGAATAACATAATAATTAATCAAAATTAACTAAATTGCATTAGTACGAAGACATTTATCAATAAAATGGTGTGCATTAAATATATAAGTAGAATAAAATAAATATATTTGAAACACCAAAATGTTCTCTAATTAGAGATAGAGTTACTAAACAATTACTAATGTCTGATGTACTGTATGCAATTCACACACAATATGCTAAATTTTTATTTTTATAACAATAAAATATTGAAACAAATTAATAATATAATATATATATTATAAATTATATATAGTATATAATATATTTATATAATATACATATATAAAATATTATTATTATATATAAATAAATATCATATTAAATAATAATATATAATAATAATACTATATATATATATAATATATACATATATATAATATTCATTAATTATTTATTATATATATTATATTACTTTAATATTAATTTCAAATTGGTGTGATGTTGAAAGGTATTTGTTTATTGGTAAAGGTGATCGGCTATACTTATTTTCACGATTATGTTATGAGATAAACTTTAATTGTGCAACTAAAATGGTACTTAACAACAAGTGAATAAGAATAAGGTCGGAGATGCTTATATACTTTAAATAAATATAATATTTTAAGAACCTCTATTGAATTATTACATATCACCCTCTAAAACACATATCATTTTCTCTTATTCTCTACTCACCGTATCTATTAATTATACATTTTTCAATAATTCAACATATTTAAACTAATTTATTTTCCTATTTCGCAACTACCTAGTATAAAATGAAGTATATTACATAATATTTCCAGATTCCCCATTTACTTAAGAAGGTCCTGTTATTTGTAACCATAATCCCCATCCTTAGTGCTTTTCGCAATTTGATGTATTACATTTTATTTAATAGATATTTAAATTATATAAATTTACTTTTTTACTTCACATCACTAAAGTCTCTAATTGAATTCCTGTAAAATTTCGCGTATTAAATTTTAAGTTTTCATTTACGCATTTTTTTTAATATATTGATTCTATACGATATGCATACTTGCTTCTCGTGGTTTGCGCACGTCATCCTCTCTGCCACTAGTCTTTTAGAAGCATCTTATACATAATATTTAATCTCATATCTCCAAGCCATTTTAATATATAAAGTGTGTTTATAAATATTTATTCCTTGTTAATTCATTAGACGATTCAAAGTATTTAGAGTCTCAAACAGTGATAAAAATAAATAGGAGCCCACGGGAAGATGTTTACTCCATACCCTCAAAATATGTACGTCGCTACACATTTTTGGAGAGACTCTGAATCCCTAAAGACACGTGATATATATACCACAAATAAAATATGAATAATATTTGAATTGTATAATATAACCAAAATTTATTTGAATACATCAACATATTAGCCAATATTAATCATTCTATTTTATCTATTTTTACTCTCTGGGGCAGCAAAATCCTGTGTATGTATCGACCATTCCATGATTTTGGTAAAAGATCGTGTAGGAGGCACGTATTTTTAAAATATTGATTCCTAGACAACTTTTTGGGAACCCCTATAGACGATTAATATTTAAAAACTGAAGTGGCTCTAAGTGGAAAAACTTGTCGATTCCGAAGGGATAAGTCGAAATGGAATTATCTCAAAAACAATATTTTATCCACTTAATCTCTCATCACACTCTCTTCTCTCTCAGTGAATAATCTTATAGTTTTGTCTTTTACGAACATTTCTAATTTACTCTAGAAAAAACATTACACGCCATATCAGTTTGAGTACTACTTCCATTACTAAATTTTAAGAAATTAAACTTTGTTTCAGCGGTCAAGTATCATTAGATCAATTCCCATCCGATCAAAATCAATCTTTTCTTTTTATGCCATTTATTTATATTATGTATAATCCTACTATAGTTTTATCGTGATGCTCTCCAGCTCTTATACTTACTCTTATTTACTATAATTTTAATGATTTTATTTATAATTTTATTTTAATATTTTATTTTAATTATTTATTTTATTTATTTGGATTATTTGTATATTATATTTGTTCTTTATTAGAATTTTCGATATTTATAAATTGTATATGACCAATATGCTTTTTACTACTGGTATTCTAGGTTACTCAAATAAATGTATTAACTATGATAATCATATATATATATTAAGATTATATATATATAATTTATACTTATTTATTATTAATATCATATATTTAATAATTATTAAGCTATTATTATATATAATATAATTAATTTTATATTTATTAATATTTTAATTAATATATATTTTTATATATATATATTACTTTATTATATTATTATAATTATTTAGTTATATATATTAGATATATTATATATGTGTATCTATAATAATAACTCGCGACACTCTCAGGATAATATTATTTTTTGTGACCGTTCGGCCTCGGAACCGTATACTTTCTCTCACTATAGTTTATATATACACTTTGGTAACAAATAAGTTTTTTACTCTCTTTAGTCCGGTGAATAACTCGTGAACTTGTTCTGCTCAGCTCATATACACTCGTTCATAACGTTCTATCTTAAATACTTGTTCTTGTATGATACAAGTGGCAGTTCGCTCTTATCTTATAGTGCCGAAGTTGATGGTTGGCCGCTGGTTTGGGATCTAGCCCCTGGTGCCACTTATTACGTATTCCACTCTCCGATGTCGTGGGATGCTTCACCTTAGTGGTTACCCTTGGTGAGTGTGGTGAGTGCGCACGTATAGCTAGTTTATTGTGTTGTTTTATTTAAGATTAACTGGATATAATCTAATATAAACTTAATATATATATATATAGGTGTGTAGGTGTGAAAGGATACAAAAAATAAATAAGTAATACTAATCATATCCATCATATTACTCACACGTTCCATAAGTATCATTACTACTTACCGTGTATCTTTATTACACCTATATAGTTAATTAAAAATCAATACTGCTACTTATCTTTTTTCATTGTTCTTTTTTTTTTTTTTTTTTTGTTTCTCGTTTCATAGTATTTTATTTCAACTTTTTATTTATTCGAGTCTTTTTTTCAATTCCCTCTATCGTGAAGTGGTGGACGTATCATGTAAAGAATTAAAATAAATACATAATACAAGTATACGCTCTATATATATATGTAACGTTGTTTACCGAGCGGCGGATTCAAGAATTGAATGTACTCGTCATTATTACTAATCAATTATTATTCACTATACATGTATGAGTAAAGTACACATACTACCGTTCCTTATAACTTAATTTCCAATAAAACATTATAACACTCATTATATTTATTTTCTCTCAAAAATTTTAAAACTAAACATATCAATATTAATTTATATAAACGTTCTTATTTTATTATATTACTATATATTAAAAGCTATATTTTTATCAAATTTTTATAAATTTTTATATGTCTATTATAAACTACTGATAAAGTTCTCTGTTAAGTGTGTTTTATATATAACTATAAATACTGTATTCTTTTTTAGTATTGATTATCTTTATCCTCTTTTTGAGATTAGTTTATAAAGGACTCTTATTATTTTTTTATGTTAAATTTATAATCTCAGTACTGGGATGTTTAGCCCTTGCTTTGAAACGATAATGTGATGAACATAAATTTTTGTTTTTTTCTCTCTCATCTCTAATAAATAATAAATAAAATGTAAAAACTCTAAGATAAATAAAAAACTGAATGACTGTCATACATAATGATAACATATTACATCAATACCACCCCAATCCTCCCCGACGCATGACATACCCCTCGCTTAGCAATTTTATCTTCTATTTCCCTACCGAGCTCTCACGCATTCGAGCAGCAGAGGAATTTTGTTGCTACTCTAAACAGAAAAGGATATACTTAACATATTGAATTTAGATATCTCGGTACTCTCTCATCTTTCTTTCATCGTATTTGTTTATGATGTAATCTAATGATACCATTTTAAGTCCTGATTAGAGCTTTTTGTATGTTTTTGTGATTGTTTTTTGAGTTGTTTGCTTCTTGTTTGCATTGTTTGGAATTTGTGAACAAACATAGGTTACTGTTTCTAAACAAGACTTAAATTAATTTACTAAATAAATTTATAGATAGTGATACATTAAGTATTGGAATTAATAAAAGTATCTTTATTAAATATTTAAGGTACGGGTTTCAGCATAATCAAAGAATACTAATTCTTACAGTTATTGAAGATTAAACATAAGAGAAATATTCTGTATTTTGATTCAATATAATCTAAGATTAAAATAAAATAAACTCAGAAGTTGATACTTTTTCTGGTTTCGGGGCGATTTAATATAAAATTAGTATAATAATATAATATAAACGATTTAGATTAGATATATTATTTAACATCTAAAATGTAAAGAATGAGGGAAATTTTAAATAAATCGCTCACTCATGGAAATGATCCATGCTGTAAGTAATTTGTATTATATATTCATTTTTATATTATAACTATTAAGATGTTATTATTATTAAATTTATGATTTATATATTTTCCTTTATTTAAAATATACTACTATATATATAATATTTATTAATCTTAATATATATATAATATACTAATATATTACTTTATATATTTATATCTTTAATCAATACTCTATTTAGAATAAATTATTATATAAGTTAATTAATATATATATATAACTTATTAATGTAATTAATTTATGTAATTATTCTATATAATAATGAATTATGTATTTTCTTAAAAATAATATACTTTTCTTCATGCTAATTAAAACTTTGATTATCTCATATATATATAGATATTAATATTATATATATATATATATATATTATTTATATAATTTAATATAAATTATATATATATAAATAATATATCTATAATTAATCAATATATATATTATATACTATATATTATATATAATATATATCTAATGTACCCTGACTAAAATGGTGTAATTGAGTTCTTTTTGACACGATTATTGTATGCATCTTTGGTGGCAAGTACACTGGATCAATATAAAATTGTAGGCACAGAGCGAATATAATCGCTGTAGAGGATTCAGTGTGTCCCATTGCACTTTCATTATCAAATGTATGATGCATATATTTGTAAATATATTTCATGAATATCTTCAATCTCATATATATCTGTCCTTTTCAATTTCGATGATCTTTTAGTGTATATCTCTATACACCGATAGGTTTTCTTTCACATATTTCTATTATATTGATAACGTCGCTCCATATACCTTAAGAACTTTGAAAGAAGATTTCTCCCATTTATTTCTTATCAGGCCTCTTGGGTCTTCGCCGGGGGCCTCTTCCTACATGGGGTCTTCAGTCATACAGTTCTTCCTGTGGTGAGGGTACAGACTAAAAAATGGTACTTTTGCTCGCTACTGCCAATGACGCGTTGTAGTGTGATAACTCCCGAACTATGTCGAGACTCTCGCAGGAGGGTGTAAGGCTGCGCTGGCTCATGTTTGGATTGTATAGTTCATAGGCCGAATCGTTGAGATAAATATGTGTTCAGACGCTCACGCTACGATAGACTTGGCTTTTACAATGAAAGGTCGTGAATTATCAATAGACGCCGTCACTCCTCCAGATTAGTAGTCCGACATTCTACCACCTCCCAATATGTCGCGGTCCCACACTGCACGATTATGTCGTGTCGCTGCTCACCTTTTGTTGTTTGCATGCCTTTTGTGTGTAGATCAACTGCCGGCCTTGTCTTAGATGGTCTTACATTGTGCGTTTTCCCCGGTTCTTGTTGTTACAATTCTTTTGTATTTCAATATTTTTTATACCTTTTCCTTCGTTTTGACCTTTTTGGGCCCTCCTTGACCTTTTTGTTGCGTTAGTCCTTTAAGCATTGTTTGGGCGCTCTCTGGAGCGTTTTTTTATAGAGAAATCTACAAATTGAAAATATGGTGTGTTTTGCTCAGGCTCGAAACCCTTTTGTTTTATTACGTGGCTAAGGCCATACAGCGTTTATAATTTTTAAAAGCTGCAGGCAAACGCTTCCCTTCCTAAACCCTTCCATAGGATGAATTTGATTTTGTGCCATACCCACTTCTTATTCTATTTTCTTCACCGGTCGCAAAACGTCATCTGCGTACGTACAGTTGATTTATCGGTTTGCGCTCAACCCGTGTAAAATCTCTTTGACCATTGGCGTGCCCCTAACGAAACCAGTGCGGTAACCAATGCGCCAGAAAGGTAGACACTCGGCATAGTTGCTTTCAATGTCTCTCATGCACATCTGTTCGTAACTGGTTTAATCGCTTCACCATCCTAGGTGAATGTGTTTTTGTTATCGTATATTACCGAACTCACTCCTCTATTCTTAGGTCCGTGTGCACTCCAATTTCTTGGATAAAGCTTCTCTATGAGCAATTTCTCGAGTCGTTCTTCCATCGTACGTGAAAAATACATACGATATAACAGTTCAAATTGTCATTGGCTTAAAGATCTTCTTAGACGCAACTCCACTCTCTTCATATTTCCACTCCTTGAATGTGATGCAGATACTAACGACTCGAACTACATTATTTTTTTTTTTGATGAAAGACAGTGAATGAAGATTAGTTTAGCGTTTTTCTATTTGTCCCACACTTTTTAGATTCTTGTGTTATCTCCGATTAAAAAAGATTTGCCCGTTATCATAACGATATTATCTAGAATTATATCATGCGCGCCTCTCACGATTTTGACCCTACCGCCCTAATACCAATCTCTATGTTGCCTTGTGTAAGTATATCCTTCATTATTGGTCCACATTTTCACAACGGTGAATTGAATAGGGATTATAGCGTGCTAGTTGATTGCGCTAGTCTTTTTATTTTCGCACTGTCGTACTGAATCCTTTGCTCTTGACTCTCCATGAATGCCATATTAGGTGTTTCATGGCCTATCCGCCGCTTATATGAATCACCTCGATAGAGTGACATGAGCGCGATTGACACTTAGCTATGGTCTGTGGCGCCCATGACAGATATTTAAATTCATACTTTGTTGCACTGTGGTCCAACACCCGCTCTATCACTATCTCTAACGTCCTGTTAACTGGTTGGAACGGGTATGTATGAGATCTATCTAACATATTTGACTTCTTCAAAATATACTGTACCTTATCCTGTGCAAGGGACGATTTCAGAGTTATGCACTCAAAGCAACTATGAGAAAGGAAGAGATCAGACACAATTACTACGCAGACTCTAAAAGACACAAAAAAATAATACAAAAAAGAGAAAACCCAATAATTAAACTAATAATTAAAATAAATAGACAGTGGTATAATCCCCTGCAAAAATTCTTTCAATACATCGAAACACAACTTTCTCCACTAGAAATTAGTTATTACCACTCTCTACATCTAGTGACTTTAGCCAAGTCTAAAGTAGAACTTTTCTGCACTGTCATTTACCTATACTTAATCGGAGCCGTATGCTCTCAGTCATAAAAAGCAGTAATTCCAGCCCAGATATCCCGTGATTGCAACGTATACTGCATTCAACCCCCCCTACTCCAGAGGATTTAGTTTATATAAACTCGAACTACAATGAAACTAAGTTGGTCTACATTCATCATAAGGCTTGGAGAGATTTCATGTCACAGACATGACTGTCCTATTTTCCGTGGTCGCAAATACAGTAAGAGATTTTCAATCAACAGTCTCAATCTGTCTAACCCTACGTTATACTAATTTTCTGAAACACGACACATATTTTTCCTAACTATAAACACAAAGAAAGATTATTTAGTAACAAGATCAAGATTATTCAGCTAATACAGTTAAAATTTTACCACTGAGAATTACTAAAGCAACTACATACCATACTGATACAAATAGATTGTGTAAAAATGGAATTAAACAGAAAAGCTCTCATAGTCTAACCCATATGAGACAATTGACCCAGAGAATTCAATAAGATCTAGTACCCAAACCATCACTTTATTTGAAAAATAACCACCAACGTCTTTATGCATGTAATTTGAATTGGATTTTACTAAGTCTTCAGTGTGGTGCCGTACTGTGAGGAAACATCTGGAGCTCGGCCAGCCATACTGTGAAGTTCGGATCGCTGTAGATCGAATTAGTATTCTCGAATGGGTCTAGATTGTGGAAGTAGCAACTCTCGATTTCTAATATGCATTCCTGGTTCGAGAGATTATGAATGGATGAGTATGGAAACAGTGCTATTAACACTTATAAACACGCGCAGCGCTGGCTATCGAGTCGTATTTTATAATCTTTGTTGGGGTTGGGCACTATATGGGAGAATCTAAATGAGTTGGTTTTGCTCTTATCTCAACAATTGTAAAGTTTCCGAATATATCTCACGCAATAGAGATAGATGCGCATACTAATCTAGAAAAGTTCTCGATGCGTAGACGTCCATCCCCCGGATCATGTTGCGTCATCAGATTAAGAACTATGCAGTTCTTTAACTTTCAATTTCGCAAATGGCACTTATATTTGTCCTCCGGTTTAACTCTTTATGTAGTCTCTTACTGACTTCGATGTAAAACATTCTCTCATATTCTCATACATTTCTGAGTATTCGTTGACGTGAGAGATGTCGATATATATGGCTTCCATTCTAGTGAACTATGGACAGCTTTGGATATGCTGCTTGTAGACATGACTGAGGTCACACATAAAAGGATGGACCTGTTAGTGAACTACATTTCTTTACAATTGTGTGGCAAGCCTCATACCAATGTGATGAATCTACCAGATGACAAAACAGGTGTAAATTAGAATATCGAATGTACGGACTAATCCCTTCCCTCAGATCTTGTCGATTCTACTGTCGCGAGACATAGATCTCGTGCATATTCTTCCCATCTGATCACTTTACTCACCAGCTGTACGTAGAGAGATTGTCGTCACAGAGACCTGCTCAATACATTATATTACATATAACATGTAACTTCTTCATGAAGTTGTCGGTGCTCAAGCTGTGCATAATTATTGAGAACTTGTTCGATAGCTATAAACATATGTCACAAATTGATATGTTTGCCGGGAATTCGATTTCATGTACGTCCAGCGAGTCTTCACAGTCAGGAATATAATGTTCGCTCTAAATCTTATAGAAGGAATAGCCAGTGTACTCAATGTTAGGTGAAGTTTTCTGGCAAGCTTACTCTATCATTTTACTAGGCACGTCTCAGTCCTGTGATAGGTTCTCCAATTCCTGTAGTACAATAGTCCAACTTCTTAGATCTTTGAAAGTGGATAACTACAAAATTGAAATTTGGTGCCTCGGTACTTGCTATCTTGCTCCACGCTCCGATTTTCTATGGGTTACGGGTAATGTGGTTGATTGACTGGAGTCTCCGGGAAATTTATGGTTAGACTTGTTTAGAGCAGTCTACTCCTTATCCGGTTTACTAATTACGTATAGGCTTTGCCGTGTCGCACTCTATGATATTGCTTGGGCCCGATAGCTCTGTCTCACTTGTGCTCTAGAAGTCTAGTTTAATGCCTTGTTAGATCTTTTTTCCTTATCTTGGGGGATTTTAATAATGGATAATCCTCAAATGGTTGAAAGTATTAGTATAACAACTGTTCACTGTCCTGTAGTTATATTTCTTTTGACTCACTTTTCTCTCATGGAATCGCTTTACCTGGGTCACGCGCTACACTTGGTGATTTATTTATATGGAAGTGACACCATTACAAATCATGCCTCTAAGACTCGCGCTTGTGGGCCGAGGCGTTTATTGACCGAGCGGAGTGGGCTCCTTTGTATCAGGCCACAGCATACTGATGTTTCTCTTCTTCAATAAAAAGATTTCGGCAGCTATTTACGATGTGCTTTTCATATTGTGTGTTAAGATATTACATGCTCTCACAACGCTAGGAACATCTGAATCTCTCGATAGTCTTCTTAGGTTGCGTTATACGGATCGTCTTCTGCGTGGTCCGACAGAATGTGCACAAGTAACAGGGAGATTGAAAAAGCTCTATAGGGCCATACAAATTTACGTCGCACATCTCCACAGATGAATTTAGTTATATATTGACATGCGTGCTTACGTCATAATTAACTTCGTGTGAACACGGTGGATAAAATATTAAAATTCTATTATAGTATTGATGTAACGCTCTCCCATTCTTTTTTCGCGTGAGTAGTCTTAAGCAGACATTATTATGTTGACAGATGGCATTGTGATAGTGTTGTTATCTCTACATCTGAGCTCTTATCCCTAATATAGCGGATTCATTATTTGAACGTCAATGAATTTGAGAATTTATATATGCCGTGACAGCCAGATATTTTATAAACGAGATCAAAGGGAATGATAAAGTACTAATTATACAGTCTTTTAACCTTGCGATATGCACAATACTGTAATTGGTAAGAGACAGGCACAGATGGTGACTGTATCAGGCATATATAATATTGTGATATTTCATGAATATACTAAGGTACTATTACAACTTGATCCAGCGCTATACTTGCTGATTATATAGAATAAGCCGGATATGGATCAAGTTCTGAAAATAAGTATTTTGATAGGTTTAGTATTGAGTTATTAAGAGCAGTACAATAGATAAGGATCAGAAGTTTGGAGAACGACGTGATATGATTAGATGAATAGTGTGATTTTGATAAGATAATATTAGGAGAAATAGCGTGTATCTGGAGACTGTTCGTCCTGTATCAGGAGCATAAGTCGGCTTAGATTTAACTTCCGTTGGGAGTTCGCAATCATCATGGTCTAGCGGATGCAGAGTTGGGTACAAAATCTTGTGAGAGTCATAAATTGAGGAGCAATTCTAAAGCAGTAGTTAGGATGTTTTTGGAGTGTATAGTATTTGAGTGGAAAAGGTTTATGACGCTAAAGAGGTTAATATTCGAGATAGTGCCTTCAACTTCACTAATAGATCCCCGAGTTTCTGAGAACAGACCTTCTCGTATTAATTAATGCCGTTCTGTCTAGAATATCATCTAGGTGCGGTGTTCTGTTCTTCATCAATACTTTAGATTTGGGTTCGTGGATTTTCATGCATTCCTGATTATTATTTTCCCTTTGTTTGAACAGTTATTTTTCATCTTCCTAATGTTGATGATGCGATTATATTTATGCGTGTAGGTGCATATTCTTGAATGGCAACTAATATATATTAGAGAATAATTTCTAAGGGGTAATTTTTCCCCTGGACTTTCACATTTTTCATACTCAACAAAATACCTCGGTAGAATATTAGGAATAAGGGAGTCGAGAACGTCTAATTCCTCGCGAACTCTTAAATACTAATATGGTTCACCTTCGTATAACTTTATAATAATATTTTATATTATAGGATCATTATAAAACTCATCATTAATAGTATGCAATCGAAATACCCATATAATTAAAAGAATTTTTGAGTTTGAACAACAGAAACCTGTTCCTTTGCTCTCTTTGATAATCTCCGATTCAATTTTTTGGGGTTTATGTCCGAAGCTCTCTCCTTATTAAGATAATACTGCTTAATACTCTGATTACTTTAGAAATTATGATGTAGTATATGGTAAGATCCAACTTACTGCATCCTTGTTTATAGTATACCCATCCAAATGAGGTGACGGATTCATGGAGCTTCCAATTGTCCCTCGGGATAAGATGAGTATGTAATCAGATAACAATGCCATACTATATCTTCGAAGTGAATCTTCTTTGCACATCAGTGTCTTTCGTTATACACAAAAACAACACAATGCAAATGTTAATAACACGATTTGAGAGAAATAGACCAAAAAAGATTTATATTTATTGTGTCCTTGCATAATAATACAGTTTTATACTTTCACTATTAATTACTTATACTTCTCTTTGCTATATAGGTGTGCACGTTTTTTATATTAATGATCTAAGGTGTTTGAACTTTTCATATTACATGATCCTATTAATTGTGTTAAGGTCCTGATCGCTGTCATAGATTTCCTGATTTAACGGTCCATATCTTTCTAGAGAATGATACAATTTAAGAGGAGGAATTTATATTATATCTTATTATTATTCAGAATTGACGTTCTTATAACAGATTAGTATGAATACTTATGTATATTTAATATATACTATATAATATAAATATCTATTTT
>JABUQX010026569.1:2500-5000 GCA_015478945.1 Trachelipus rathkii | reverse complement strand
AGATAGTATTATTACAACTAGACAATGCATCTATTGCAGTGCATGGTCTTGCATCACAACTTTTGTCATCCCATTTCTGTCTCCACAATTCAAATTCAGTTTCCAAGTTTCCTGGACTAGGAAGAAACTTTTCATAAAATCTGCAACAGATTTGGAGTTCAGAAAACGTAAACTTATCAGCACAATATCCGTGATATAAATTTCTGAAGAACGGACAATAAGTCCTTATGTTTTTGAAATCGCTCTTCTAATTCTATAATAATTTTATCCAAAAATGGTATGAACACCATTTGTCTATAATAATGCTCAGGTTCAATATTATTTAAACCAGATACTTTCATTTGGCGAGAAGCACTTCGGGGGATCGAAATCGTTACATTAAATTTCGAAACAAGGCATGCTTTTAAACAGATTCTGAATTTGAACGCCATTCATTCATAACGGCTATAAGATTACAAATGTGGTCACATGCTTCTACTAAATCACAATCGACTTTTTGAACTATTTTAGATAGTCCTAAAGTGGATAAAAGAACTTTGTAAAGGACAAAAAGTGTTACAATAAACTGACCTTCAAGTAAAGAATTTAGCATTTGGTATGCTTGAGTTGAAGACTCACCGTTAGACACGTCTTGTATTTCGGGGGGGGGGGTTCTACCCCTAAACCCCCCCCACCGTACGCCCTGTATATATATATATCTATAGTCATATATATATCATATATATATATATATATATTATATAATATTATATATATATAAATTATATATAATTATATATATAATATATATCTATTATATATATATATATCTAAATATATATCTATTATATATATATCATTATATATATAATATATACTATATTTAATTTTAAAATGGGGACATTTCGGTACTTCAATTTTTCTGCTGCATCATATAGGAGCACGCAATACTATAGGGTCTAAAAATACGTAAGTTATCAGTGTGATATTAGTGTGATATATAGACCTAAATCAAGGATCAAAGGGGGTGGAGTAGCACTCTTAGTTTCGGCTCTGGAAGTCATAATATTAAATTCTTTAATAAGAAAATAGAAATCTAGTTCTTATGACTTCGTAATCAAATCTGCGTAACATATCGAATCAAATTTCAAGGTGAAAAGATAATATCATTATATTTCTATTATAGCAATGCAGGAATTGATAACATATTACCCACAATGAGTTAGTTTCTCATAAAAATATGAAAGAAAACGTACATTTTGCAAAATTATCGTAAACTATTTTAATTTTACGTTTATTTCCAATTTTGCTTCTATATTTAAAAATATTTCGGTAATTTGAATTTTCATCACACACACATTATATTTTTATGAAAAATATACTGGTATATATTATCTTAATTAATAAATAAATAAAATTTCCCAGAGATTTCCGAGATCCCTGTAATATATATATATATATATTATAATTATTGATTTAACATTTTTATATCATATATATATATATATATATATATATATTAATATATAGTATATATTAATATATATATATTATATGTATAAAATATATAATATATATAAAAAAAAAAAAAAAATTTAAGTATATATATATATATTATATATATATATATATATATATATATTATATACACAGTGTTGCCCGCAACCCAAAAATAATTGCGGCGCATCGCAATCGCTCAATTTCGTAAGAAATAATTGCGATCGCAACCGCAAACGCAATTGCGGTAGACCGCGAATTGCGGTCGCAACCGCAATTCGCAACCGCAACTATTGTACGTTAAATATACTAAACAACAAGAGAAATTCATACTTCCGAAGCATTATATATATATATATATAAATATATATATATTATAATATATATTATATATATAATATGTATCTATATATATATATATACTATATATATATATATATATATATATATATATATTATATATTGTTTTTTATGGACCGGATGTCAAAATTTGACTGTTTGCGGATGCGGATACGGATCTTAAAGAGGATGGATGATGCAGATGCGGATCTTAAAGATGATGAGGATGCGGATGCGGATGTTTACTCCTTGAAGTAAAATAAAATTATTATATATATATACTAAATATTTATATATATATTATATTATATATATATTATATATATATATATCTATTTTAATGAAATAATATTATATATATATTATCTTAATTTCTTTGAACATTTAAATAATTTTGAATAAATTATTTGAAAATAAAAAAAACTAATATCCATTTCCTTCAATTATATTTCAGGAGTCAACACTCACAGTCAGAGCCCTATTTAAGGAGGGGGTGTTGCACACCTCAAGATATTCATCAACTAACGCAAACTAAGCAAGATGAGCCCAGACGCAGGCTTTAAAGTGAGAGAGTTAATTCAGCAGGAAACACAGAAGATGGAAAGATTTCTCAGAACAGAGGTGGCAGGAATGAAGGAACACCGCAGCGAAAAAGCCTGGTGTTACAAATATCACACAAAACTCA
>JABUQX010026568.1:15000-27500 GCA_015478945.1 Trachelipus rathkii | reverse complement strand
ATTTAACTTTAACATTAAGCTATATAAGTAAAACTTCGTTGCAATGGGTAATGTCTCGATGTACTGTTCATTGTGGTGTTTCTATGGACGTTTGTGTGAAAAACTAAACGATACTAATAATAGTGAAATCTTTCGCTAAATATTTTTTCCCATGTTCTTGTGGAAGCTCAATTTTTGGGGGTAAATTGCAACTCTCGTTAAATAAAAATACTTATAGACAATGATAATTGATAATAAGTTATAATAATATATATATATATATATATATATAGTATATATATATATCATAATTATATATATATATAATATATTAATAATATACATAATATAAATATATATATATATATATATATATATAATATATATATATTATATATATATTTATTTATCTAATGTTTTCGAATCTCATTATTATTATATTATTATTATGATTCATTACTTATTATTATTATATTATTATATTAATTATATTATTTATTCATTATTTTATTATTATTATATTATTATCTCTTGTCCTCAAAGATGGGTCCTGTTAAGTAGTAGCACACACGGGAACCAGAAAAGTAGTAGAAGAAATGACCCGTCGCAGTCAGAAAAATCACCCTAGAGGCTTCAAGGGACTGTGACGGACCCCTCACGGTCTCATCTCCGTTCAATGTGAGTTCATTTCCCGGGACAAACAGCAACCATACTCCCTCTACAAAAACCCCCGCCATTCACTACTTTATTATGCACCTTTCTTCTCGCCTCTGCAAAACTCACATTCTCTCGTCCAGGCATTCCTTTACGGACTCAATCCACTTTTCTTCGGTCTTCCAACCTGGTCGACCCAACACACTCCATTACTATTACATGGTCCATTTGTTGTACACCAAGCCAACGTATCATCGGCATCGCTTCCACCATGATAAACCCTCTGCAGTGTACTCTTCGTTTATCCTCAATTTGTAACTCCTTCTCACACCACCAACCCCCTAATGCGCTTCATTCTCATTTATCAATTCGTCTCACGCCTAACACACCCCTGAGATTGTCCATCTGAACACATTGTACTTTAGATCTATTACCTTCTTATTCCAGACCATAGTTTCACTACTGTACATTAACACAGGCTAACAAAATTACCTCATGTAAGACCCAAGGGCACTCAACACTTAGTCCTTTACATCCACCAAGGATTTAATAAGGCACGAGCTACTCCATTGCCTACCATTCACACACTTCTTACTACACTCTTTCCATCATCCGTTCCCTTTTCATCAAACATATATCCTAAATATTTAAACTCAGACACTTGTTCCAGTTGCTCACCATCCAACATAACCTTCACTCACAACCATAACCTTGCTCTTATCTACATTTACTTCAAAACCGACTGCCTTTTTTACACACCCTGCAAAATCCCTCTATCAATCCTCTGCTCAATTATTTGTCAGATAAAAGATTGATTTACATTCTCAGGACATTTAACTGTTGCCACCGTTATTTCCTGCGGAAATGTTCCCTCAGTATATTCCATCTTTCCTGAAAAAATGTAAATGAAACTCCTAAGTGTATACACTTTCGATTGACAAAAATGAACTTAAAACAGTAACTATCTATTAATTTACAGCTTAGAAGCAGTAGAATTTATCTGCGCCACCAAATTTAAGTGAATCCATTACCGAACAATTCAACCAAAAACCCTTTTAGTAAAAATGGTTGAAACTATTAACAAGTTTTAATTAACCACTCTCCGATTGACAACGTCCCGAAGCTAGAGCCGCTGTTTTTCTTATTTAAAAAGGATTTAAACCTTTCTTAGAAACACCATTGGGCAAGAAAGAGACTTTCCGCCTTAGCAATGCTTTCGATCGAGAAAGCCGACTTTATTATGGGCATGCCAAGATTTTAATAATAAAGTGATTGATAAATTTGCTCAATTAAAAGATAGGAAGAGCGGAATTTCTTTTTAAATAAAATTGTAAAGGTAAGTTACAAAATTTTTTTTTAAAAAATTGTAAAATTTTTTAATTTTTTCTAGATTAATCTTTTACGTCGATTCAAAATTGATCTCCTTTTTTGCACAACCACACCACGCACTTCCCACATATACACACACACACTTTATATATATATATCAATCATATATATATACTATATATTTATTATATACTATATATATATATATTATTATATATATAAATTAATATATATATATATCAATATTTATTATATATATATATACTATATATATATATATTATATATTGTGTGTGCATGTAAGTAAAATGTAAAAATGCAATGACTACCATATATATTTTTAGGACGAGCCGCGCCTGATATATATATATATATTTATATATATATATATTGAAACTACTATATTTCAATATCTATATAATTATATCAGGTATTATATATTATACTATATAATATATATATATATATATATATATATACTATATAATATATATATATATATATATATATATAATCATATTATATATATACTATTATATATATATAATATATATAGTATATATATATAATATATATTATATTTATATTATATATGAAGGTGGGCATTAACGCGTTAAAACGTTAATCCACTCGTTAACTTTTTCGTTAACTTTTAACGCCTTTGTTAATTTCGAAAAGAAGTAACGGACTATTAACGAGTTACATTTGTGAATTAACGTTAACCGAGTTAAAAAATTTTCCCTACATCCGTTAACCGTTACCTTTAAATTACGAGTTTATGAAATAATTTCTTTATTCAGATTTTAAATATGCTATTAGATTCGCGGATTCGATTAAAAGATAACTTTTTATTCCAAAATTTCCTAACGTTCCTCTCAATGACTCAAAATGTGTTTATTCTTACACGGTTATTATCCCGTTTATTAATGTTTAACATGTTTTTCTTATGCTGTATTCTCATTTCTTATTGGTTTGCTGAAGAAAAAAAAGATAGTGACGTGACTGTTCAATGAAGTCATTAACTCTTTCGTTCGTAACTGAACTTGCTTTCTTTTGCTGACTAGTTGAAAAATATAAGTAGTGGGCCTAATAAGCGTTTTAATTTATAAAAAAAATATACCTATTTGTATTAAAACTGTAAATTGGTTTAGGCCTATTATTTTTTTAAAATAATGTACTATTAAGGCATTACTTTTAATATATTGTATATATATATATATATATATATATATATATATATATTATATAATATATATATATATATATATATATATATAATATTTATATATATATATATATATATATATATATTATATAATATATATATATATATATATATATATATATATATAAATATATTATATGATATATATATATATATAATATATTATTATATATATATATATATATAATATATATATATATATATATATATATATATAATATAATATATCATATATATATATAATATATTATATACAATATATATACATTATATATTATATATATATATAATATATATATACTATATATATATATATATATATAATATTATATATATATAATGATATATATATATATATATATATATATATATATATATATATATATTATATATATTATCTATATATATATATATTCTCTAAACAACTCCCAGAAAGGGCTTTCGCCCTGTCAGTTGTTCTCCAGCATCTTCTTCTGGCCCGAACTTCTTAACCCTTAGAGCACTCTAGACTATTTCTCGGGCGCCAATGGTTTTGGACGCATCCTCGAGTTAAACACCTCTTCAGGTAGGGTTTTCGCCCTTTTAGTGAAACTAGCATCTTCTTCCATTTAGCCTCGAAACTCGTTCTTCTCCCAGAGCTCTCCAGAAGATCTTGCTTCTAGGCCATAAGATTCCAACGCTGGTCCAGAAGTAATACAAGCGAAAGGAAAGGACCGGGTTGCAAGCCCTGTCGCCCTATAACCATGCGAAGAAAATCTTCATAATCCCTGACTGCGCGCCGTAATATCCATCCATTATCGAGCATAAATCACCTAGAAGTCATTATAATATAATATATATATATAGTATATATATATATATATATATAGTATTATATATATATATTATATATTATATATATATTCATATATATCATATATATATTATATATATATATATATATATATTATATATTGTGATAATAGTGTATGTGTGTGTATGTAATTTAGACCAGGGACTTAAATGTAAGGTTTCTAAGTTTGCAGATGATACCAAAGTTAGGAATAGTGAAGGATGTATAAATATTCAAAATGATCTTGAGAAGCTTCTTGGGTGGGCAGATATTAGGGGCAAATGAATTTTAATAGTAAAAAGTGTAAGGTTCTTCACCAAGGTTACTCAAATAAAAGTTATAACTACGATATGAATGGGATTGACTTGAGTCTGTGGACCAAGAAAGATTTAGGTGTGATTATTAAGCAATAATCTTTTGAAAGTAAATAATCAAGTGTTTGCGAAGCAACGAATAAAGCTAATAAGTGATGAGATAAAAATCGCGAATGTTGCTTACAAGTGCAAGGAAGTAATAAGTAAACTGTATAATAGCTATGTTAGGCCAGTAATGGAGTATTGTGCACAAGTTTGGGCCCCTTATTTAAAGAAAGACTTAGATATGCTAGAGAGAGTGCAACGTAGAGCAACAAGGATAATTTATGGATTTGAGGATAAGAGCTATGAGGAGATGCTGAAGGAGTTAGGATTTTTTTCTGTAGAAAAGCGATTTCTCAGAGGGAGCATGATACAAGTCTACAAAATATTTAAATCTATTGATGATACGGGGACCAATAAATTTTTCATGGTGAACACTGACAGGTGACCAGGGGGCATAATAATAAAATTAAGAAGAAAGCATGTCATCTTGATATAAGTAAGCATTTTTTCAGTAATAGGGTTGTTAAATTTTGGAATGGTTTGCCACAGGAGGTTGTTGAGTGCAACTCGATTGCAACAGGTATATGGATGGTTTGGGTATCATATAGTATATTTTGACTAAGCCAAATTGGCTGGTTCTTAGTTACTGTAGTTATTAAGGTTAATTGCATGTTACTATAAAGTTATTAAAGCTGTAGTGTGGTTAGCATGTATATATATATACCTTAGATATAGTATTTATTTTTTTTTTTATTTTAGTTGTAAGCTTTGTGTATAAATAAGCTGACAAGCCCTAGAGTGCTTTGTGGATTTGCATGAGCATGTTTTAGACTTTGTGTATTCTGCATATAGTGATCGACACGTCCTAGGGTTGTGGTAATCTGATCCGCTGATCGATAGGTAAGTATGTTTTTAAAGTATATGTCCATGATGAAAGATAGTAAGTCAGGTCACCTTGAATTCGAAGAGGGTTAATTTTTTATGTTTGTATCATATTGCTTCATTACTTATATTATTATATATTATTATTATATTCATTTTGATTGTATAGCTGAGGAATGAGGGATTGTGAGATGAGTGATCGAGGGAGTGTATGGTGTGAATCAGATTGGGGGGTGACGAGCTCAACTGATAAGATCACTGGTCACTATCATTTCTTTATTTTTCTTCGGTTTTTGGTACCTTGTTTCTGTCTATTTCTCTCGCGGCGCGGAGCTCCGAATTTCCCATTAGGATGCAAGGAGAGTGTGTGTGTTGGATGTTATTGTTTTTTTTTTTTTTTGTTTTTTTGACTTGTTGACTTCTTGTTTTTTTTCTTTTTTTAGGGTTATACCCGAGTGCTGAAGCACAGTGGTTTCTACCAGAGGGTATATTTTTTTTGTTTAAATAATTGTTGGCTTCTATGTTTTGGGTAACTGTGGTGGTGCACACGAGAAGATTGACGATTTCACGCTTGACGAGAGAAAGGTAATATATAATATTTTTTTTTATATTGTTATAATTTATTTTATTTTTATTGCTTATTCCTTTATTACTGATTATTATTATTATTATTTTTAGATTTTTATTATTATTATTATGTAATGTGTGTGAAGCGAATGAGTTCATTTTTTAAAGGTTCGTTTTTCTATATTTTTTAGTTTTGATTTGGTTTGTTGGTTTCGGAAGACTGCGGTGTACTCCACCCAGCCTGAGGAAAGGAACAAGCTTGTCAATTGTCCGGAGTGAGGTAGGAATTATTATTATTATGCTTATGCTTATTATTATTATTGTTATTTTATTTATTAATTTTATTATTATCATTGGATTTGCTTATGTTTTGTTTGCTTATTATTGGTTTGGATTTGTTTCTTCTTCTTCTTCTTCTTATTATTATTATTTGTTATTATTATTATTATTATTATTATTATTATTATTATTATTATTATTATTATCCCCCCCGTTAACGTACCCCACCTTGTCGGGGTGGGGGGCTCAGATACCTTTTCCGAATGGTATCTGCGAAGTGGTTGTACGTTTTTTGTTTTTCGTTGATTTTTCCCCCTTTTTGTGGTTCCCCTCCTTTCCGGTTTTTTTTTATTATTATTATTATTATTATTATTATTATTATTATTATTATTATTATTATTATTATTATTATTATTATTATTATTATTATTATTATTATTCCCGTTCCCCTTACCCTTCCCTTCCTCAGTTTATGTCCCTTCTCCTCCGTTTTCTGTACGTACTACCCTACGTATCCCTGGTCTCTCTCTTCTGAGAGTCTCCCCATTCCCCTGCTTCCTGGTGGCTACCGGGCTGTTGTCTTTGTGTGTGTCATGGGCCCATCTTGCCCTCCTTCCTACGTGGGTGAGGGTACAGGTTAAAAACCGTTTTTTGTTGCCTTTCTCGGCCGCCTATTGTACGGGGTCTCCGAACCTTGCCCTTAAACCTGTGAGGATGCTGTACCTGCACTGGGCCGCATAATCTTGGGTTCGCGTCTTATCCGGTGTGCGTGCCACGGCTTTTATTTTCCATCTTTGGGACATGGACGTCGGAGTCGGGGGGATTGTCCCGAGGCCACACCATTGCACCACCCTACAGGGGTGCGCGGTTTCTAGGGGGAGGTAAGTTAGGCTCTGGGCCTGTGTGGGCGTGGTTTTGCTTGCTCGTTACGCTGCCAGGATTTATGTTTTATCATCAATTTAGTGTTATTGAATTTGCTGTTATTTAGTTGCGGGTGCTGATGTTCTCAGGAGTATTTCATTGGATAGAAAATCTTCTAAAGAGTTTACCGTGGTCCAGAAGGGGCAATCACCATCTGGCGGGTCCCCAACCCGTCCCCTCCTTGGCCGTTCCCGGGCCTGCGACCAGCAGGGGCTTTGATGCCCTTGTTGATGAAATGGTTGGTACTCCACCACCCACCCCTATCGCCCTCGATTCCGGTCCCGTTTCAGGGACTGCCCCGTCTAGACCAGGTGAGGCTGTTGTGGCCTCTCAGAATACCCTTGTCTCTCCGTCTTTACGTGTGCCATTCCATGAGCCCCTGCGTCAGGGGGGTTCCATTCCTAAACGCCAGTATAAACCAACGCCGACGATCACTTTCTCCGACCCCCTCCAGGGGTCCCGGTCTCTTAATTCCTACCGTTTATTTTTATTTACTTTCAACGTCATCTCGTCCACTGACCTTCTGTGAGCCTTATCATCCCTTAGTGAATAGGCTTTGGAAGCTTGCTCTTCAAACTTACTGAGCCAGCTGGCGATGCCAATCCGGCAGGTTCCCTCTATGGTTCGTGCGCCTTCTCGTACCCAGAGCAATGTTAACTTGCTTTCCCTATCCCATCTGGGAATTCCATCATCTAACCTCGATGATGTCGCGTAAACACGTCGAGGGTACAATATAATGCGCCGGAGTTCTTGTTCCGATGCTCATTGATTCGACATAAACCCTAACTCATTTACAGCTCAACCACGTTGAACCTATCACCGACGTTATATCGGTTCCCTCACTTAAGGATGACCCCTCAAAGCACGAACCCTCGTCTGTTTTACTTACACTTCTCTGTGCCTTCCCTCCACTCCAAGTAAAACTTGTTTTACCATGCATAGGTTCGGAACTTATGTCCCTTCCCGAGAAGATGTTTCAGTAGTGGCCATTAAATTTGGTCAACCCCCAGAAATATGTCGGATACTCCCAGACCATGGGCTTCCGACATGTTGCAGTTCTCTCCACCCGAACGTGACAGAGATCCTCCCTGTATGCCCATAACTGCAAGGGCCACCACCGCAAACCTCCTTCTGTCCACTCCCCTTTTTCGCCTTGAGAGATAGAAATCCTGGAGCAAGTTGCCGCCATTCATAAAATGACCGTCGTGAGGCTACCCGACGGTGCGAGGAGAAGCTGGCTCATTCTTCCTCTTTCTTATTGATGCTGCAGCGTCCACTTCATCTGCGGTTACCTCTATCCGATTGCTCATCGCCCCCGTGCGTTGTGCCCGGAACTTGTTCCGCTTTCACGTTCGTCCGTTCGGCCTTCTGTGCCGGTTACCGAATCACCTGTTTCGGTGGTTTCTCTCCCGAAATGGTCCGCCGGCCCTCTCGTCGTTCTTCGCCGACACACACGACCCTCTCTCATGCTCCTCTCCTTGTAGAGCTCCATGCAGCTCCCGAGGGGATATCTGATTTTGCGATAAGTTCAGCTTCTGAGGTCGATGGCGATCGTCCATGTGCCTCGTCGGAGCCTACCTGTACCGTCTCCCGGAAACGCCCTGCTTCTGTTTCGCCGGGGAAACACCAAGTCCCTCTTAATGGTTGCGAGAGTCCGTCCAAGGGCGGATCTTCTCGAGACAGACATCCGTACTCGCTTGCTTATCGGGCCGCGGACTTCTTGAAGCAGAAGGATCCCGTTTGTACTGGGGGGACCCGTCTCTGTCTTGCCTAAACGGGCTCGCCGCGCCTCACCAACCCTCGTGGCGAATCTCGGACCATGTGGTCCACCCCTAGCCACGTTCTGATAAATTAATACTATACTCCCGACCTAAGGCCCGCTTCGCTTCTGCCACCATCGAGCTGATTCTGAAACCTTTTTCGGATGCCGCCGATGGACTCTTTCGGACTACTCTTCTTCGTGGGGTGTCACGCTACCCAGGAGGTAATCGATTGAACCTTCGCCCGCCTCGCAGTCTTCTTCGGGTGGACGGTGGCACCGTATTCGATGTTTGTTGAGGATGAGAGAGGTTGGCTGCGGTGGTGCAGGAAGGATGGAGGAGTCTTCCCTCCTGCCTAACTTCCCCTCCACCCCCTTTGACTTCGGTCCCGATACACGGAGCCTTCTGGCTCTCCATCAGAGCCGGACCGTTCCGAGATTTAACTGCTGACGCCATACACTTGTCATCCGATGTGTCTCATCTCACTCCCGCCGACACCCTTCTTACTTGTCATCCTCTTCCATCTTCCCCAGCCTTTGTTAGGGCGCCTCCTGGCAAGACGCGTCCCCCTTCCCGGCTTGCTAAGAAGTCTGGCAGGGGTGCGTCTGAGGGGAGGGATGTTCGAAATGTGGAGTGTGACTTGGCGCGCCTCTCTTTAGCGGGCCCTCTCCTGATTGTGCCCCAGGAACCCCTTCGTAGAACAGGGGGGTCCACGACATATCCCTGCTGCGTGATCTTCCTCTCCCTCCGGGGTGAGGTTCCTGTCGGTGTGTCGTCCGACGGCTCACGGGACCTTCCGCCTTTAACCTCTGAGAAGACTGCCACATCCCAAAACATCGTGACTATTGTCACGGATCGTCCTGACCTTTGATTATTTCCCGTTTATGGCACGTTTCATCCAATGGAACTGCCGCGGATACTTTGCTAATTACGAAGAGCTGAAGAGATTACTTGTCGATCATCAGCCCTTGGCTGTTTGTTTACAGGAGTTGCAACTTCGTGACCGTGACCTTTTGCAACCTTCAAGGTACAGGGAGCCTCTTATTTTCCCTGAATCGTTTGCGAACCAGCGACAGAGGTGGGCAGGCGATCCTGCTTCACGAGTCTGCCCATTTACTCCCATTCCTCTCTAACAATACCTCCGCTGACCATTCCGCTGGCAAGGACCTACAGTATCCCTCTTGACGCGCGCCTTCCACGCTCGCCGTAGCTCCGAAAAAACCATTGTACCTGGGCCACGACCAGCTGTACATATTTACACAGGAGAAAGGAACCTTCGTCGACTTTTTCACGTGTCTCCCACCGCTATGTTAGCGTCCATCGTGACCTTTAACCCTCCAGCCAATCCCTATCCAGTGGGGAGACGTCTGCTCTAACAGAATCACCCAATCTGCAGGATTAGGGTTAGAGTTGAAGCATTTTGCAGCGGACTCCTGATCATACTGACTGGCCAATGTCTCAATACGGGCCTTCCACCTCAACACACCTCTGAAACACGTTTTCAGATGACACCGCAACTTCTTCTCGACTCCGTTCGACCGACTCTCGTTAAGATGTCTCCATCTCTAGGTCTATTAGATCGTCCTAGTGGGTGGCAACAACGTACGATAATGCGCTCATTTTACACAACACAACACCAGCGATAGATGAAACCCAATACTCACGCCATAACGATCCGAATAACCATCCTCCGGACCACCAGAATCCACCGACACTAACCCATCAACCCCTAACTAATTTCTGGCTAGCCCGAGCTACAGAAGGCAGACGTAGTCTTCTATCCTATATCACTTCAACCGCAGCCACTTAACTTTTCCATCTTTTCCTGCCAAACTAAACGTGTTTCCCGTCGCCAGAGCGTATGCCTTCACTTACCAGTTTTCAGGAAAGCTCTATCCTTCTCAGGCGGCAACAGAGCATTATACCCCGTTCATCTGGCGACCCGAGAAATCAACAACAACCCCCTGGTGGAATCAGGAGACTTGTCTAGCTCGGGCTAATCATTGTGAAAAGCGTAAGTTGTATAAGCTGTATAAACAGACTCCTCACGCCTCCAACTTGATCGTCGTTTAAGGGCTTTCGGCGGCCCGCTCCGCGTCTAATAAGTCCGACCCGTACGCGGAGAAACAGTATTTTTCGCACATACGCTATCCACGTTCTAGATTCTTCCTACGACCTGTAATCATCAGTCCATAAAAATGACGTGCTTAAAACAAATTTCAACGACAAAACTCTAAAACAATTGCTTGATCGCCCTATTATTCGCTCGTTTACGGCCCGGCCCAAACTTCCTGAATGTAATCTCTGCTCCACGGGGTTGTTGGCGGACGAAGTTGGGTTATCACCTCGCGTTCCTGCTCCAGCGGCTTCCCGTTATCCTGAACCTTTTCGTTCTAGTCGCTTGCGGGTGGAGTTTCCTGATTTTTCTGTTCCGCCTGAAACAGACCTTCCATACAACCGGCTATTCACCAGGTCCGAGTTCCTAGACGCCCTCAAGCTTTGCGGGGATGGAGCGCCTGGCCCTGACGGCATCTCCTTTCAGATGCTTCGCCATGCTCATCCATCTGCCACTGCCTTCCTTCTCGGCTTATACAATAGAATATGGGTGGAGGGGGTCTTCCCTCCTGTCTGGTCTACTGCATATATTGTCCCCATTCCCAAACCTGGGAAGGATCCGACTTCTTTCGATAACCATCGCCCTATTTCATTGACCTGCAATACATGTAAGTGCTTATGGAAGATTTGGTGGCTTCCCGTCTTGTTGCCCACGTTGAGCAACTCCATTGCATTTTCCGACTCCCCAATTTGGTTTGTCGTCGCCATCGCCACAGGATCCTCTCCTTCGGTTGGATCACAACATTCGTGAGTCATTTGCTTCCAAACCAAAATGACCATGGCCGTCTTTTTTGACCTCGAAAAGGCGTATGATAGCACGTGGAGGTTGGGGTTTTTGCGGAGCCTCCACTCCTTGGCCTTCGGGGGCAACTTCCCTATTCCTTCAGTTGTTGATGTTCGGATCGTTCTTTCAGGTCCGTTGTGGTAGCCACGCTGTCGAGGTGTTTCCCCCTGCGACGAATGCACTGCCGCATGCTGTGTTCCTGAGCTTTTGTGCTTTTCGCTAATTGGTTTGCATCCTGTTGTCATTCCATCCGAATCAGTTGCGCTGCTCCATCTATGTTGACGATCTTGCCCTGTACATCTCTGGAGCTAAACTACCTTGTATTGGAACGTCAACTTTAGGTCGCCATCGATAGGGTTTCCTCCTGGTGCTCTGCGCGTGGCTTTACATTCTCCACGTCAAAAACTACAGCCGTGCTTTTCCGGAAAAATCCCTCGTCGAGGGATCCTACATTTGCCTCCAAATGTTACGTCTCCTATGGCTCCCTATCCACTGTGGAGGCCGAGGGTGCCGGTTCCTGGGTCTGGTTCTTGATGAGCGCCTCACATTTACCTTTCCTCGATATTTACTCTCCTCAAAAGCTAATTGCCGCCGTTCCTTGGACTTCTTACGGCACCTTACATCTACATATTGGGGTGTTGAACGAAGGGTCATGCTTTGTTTGCTGCTCATGTTGGTCAGGTCAAAGTTAGATTATGCGCTTGCGATATACGAACAGACATCTCCAGCATATTTGCGCCTTCTTGGCCTCATACAAATTGAGGGTCTGCGGATAGCTCTTGGGGCATTTCGTTCTTCACCAAGGAAGAATTTGA
>JABUQX010026568.1:0-10000 GCA_015478945.1 Trachelipus rathkii | reverse complement strand
GGGGAAGAGGGGCGAGATGGAGGAGAGGCAGGAGAGAAGAGGAGTAAGGAGGAGAGGGAGGAGGAAAAGAGAGGAAAGAGAGAGAGAGGGAGAACGGAAGAGAGGAGAGAGAAGGGAGAGAGAAGAGAGATGAGAGAGGGAGGGAGCAGAGAAGAGAGAGAGGAGAGAGAGAGAGAAGAAGAGAGAGAGGAGAGAGATAAGGAGGAGAGAGAGGGACGGGGAGAAGAGAAAGAATGATTCGAGAGAGAGGAGAGAAGACTATCGAGAGGAGAGAGAGTGGGAGAAAAGAGGGAGGAGCCTGAGGGGAGAGGAAGGGGGAGGAGAGAGTGGGCGAGATGGACGAAAAAGAGGGAGTGAGAGGAGAGGGGAGACGGTGAGGGGAGAGAGAGAGGAGGGATAGGGTGATGGGATAGAATCGGAGAGAGAAGAGGGAGGAGGATCGAGAGAGAGAATTAGAAGGAAGAGAGGAGGGGGAGGGAGGAAGAGAGAGAGATGAGGAGAGGGAGGAGGGTTAAGAGGGAAATGAGAGGAGAGAGAAAAGGAGGGAGTGAACGACGAGAGAGAGAAGGAGATGAGGATGAAGAGGAGAGAGAGAGAGAGAGAGAGAGAGAGAGAGAGAGAGAGAGAGAGAGAGAGAGAGAGAGAGAGAGAGAGAGAGAGAGAGAGAGAGAGAGAGAGAGAGAGAGAGAGAGAGAGAGAGAGAGAGAGAGAGAGAGAGAGAGAGTTACAAGGAAATTACAAATACTGTTTAGTAGTTGTGGCTTAGTTCTGAAATTTTTTTTGGGGGGGCTGCAGTTCCGCAGTGCCTATGGACGAGCCGCCACTGATTATTAATCCTGTTGTTGTTGTTGTTGTGTGTTTTTTTTTTATAAATTCTTATTGGTTTTGTTTGTTCGGTGTTTTCCTTTTTTTTCCTGTGTTTTATTCTTCCGTTAGGATAAACTCACGACTTAAAACAAATAGTGAGCAGGATCGAACCCACCACATATTGTGGAGAATCGAACCCACCACAGGGTTCTTTGTAGATTTGCATGATCATGTTGTTTGGTGATTGGTTCTGTTGGCTTGATGGGACAGTCTTGATAGGCCCATGTGTTTTATTTCTAATGTACTAATGTTTTAATGTATTTGCGATTGGGAAGTATTCTTTGGCAAGCGGCAAAAGTATCTGCTAGGTCAAAGCCTAAAATATTTAAGTCTGATAGGATTAATATCATTATTAATTTTGTTAGGATATTATTATTATTAGTTTATTACTATGATTATTATTGTTATTTCTAATCATTAATATATTATATATATATTATCTATATTTATTTTTTTTTTATATATTTATATATATATATATATATATATATATATATATATATATATATATATAATATATATATATATATACATATAAAAATATATATACATAGATATATATATATAATATTATATTATATATATATATATATATATATATATAATATATATATATTATATTAATATATATACTATAATATAATAATAATATTAATATAATACTATATATTAATATATATATATATATAATATATATATATATTATATATATAACTTTTTCATTAAAATAATTTGAAATATCTGCAATCATAATAAAAGAAAATAACAATTATTATTTACTATTCCTACATATTTTGAAGACGCGTTAACGTTAACGATTAACGTTAACTTCCGTTACATTCTTTACCGATAAACGCCTTTAATGATTAACGCCGCGTTAATTTTTTTTGTTAAGCGATTAAGAATTAACGGCGTTAACTTTCTGATTAACGGTAGCCCACCTTGTTATAATAATATATATATATATACTTAATTATATATATATATATATATATAATATATATATATATATATATATATATATATATAATATATATATATATAGTATATATATATATATATATATATATATATATATATATATATATATATATTATATATAATATATATATATATATATTCCTGCAAGGGGGTATTGATTCTTGTTACGGTATTATACTCTTTGTGAATAACCTGGAGCATAGCATAGGGACAAGAACCAATACATGGGGGATTTCGTGCGTCCCTCCGGTCCCAGCAATAAGTATGTGCATTTGTCACATACGAATTCTTTTACTCTTTCTGTTCCCTCATTTTTCGAATTATTTACATCTTTCATTCCCCCTCCATTATTTCTATCTATTTTTATTTTTTGAATTCTCACCCATCAGTCCCTTTTAGTCCCTCCTTCAGGAGAGCTCCTCCCTTTTTTTCCTGTCACAACCCCTTGGGCTGTCCTTTTGACTCTTCCTGCATGGGTCTTCAGCCCACCTCACACTTCTCCGTGGATGATGGTACAGACTAAAATCCGGTCCTTTCGCTTGCCTTTGACCGGCTTGCCAATTATAGGGGACCCGAACCTTGAACTAACCGGCGAGGAGGCTGTCCTGCACTTTGGTGTATAATCTCTGGCGCTGACGTAAAGTTATGTAGGTTCCGTGTCGTACACGTAGGGTAAACCGACGTGGAGTTCCGGGAGGCTTTTTCGAGGTCAAATTCACAGCTTACTCTACTTGGTGCTGTCCTGGAAGTTGTGTGGTTCTTTAGCCTGTGACCTGTTGTGGGGAGAAGGAGAGCCCATCCTATTAATTACTTTAATGTTTTATTTGCTTTACTGATATAATTGCTCCTTTATGGCAAAGAAGTCTGAGGTTTAATTTTTATGAAACTGGTTCTTCAGGAAAAAACGTTATTAAATCAAGGCGAGCACAACAACAACTACCATCTCTTGGGTTCCCAGCCTGAACCCACCTCGGTCCCTCCTACTTCTAGACCAGCAGGTGTTTCCGCTTTTATTCCTTCTATTACACCTGAAAGTCCTCTGCATAACCTCAGCGATTCGTTTCTGGGTGTGTCCTTGACACCCCAGGTGCCCAAACGGTCGGAGCAATCTCGAAAAGGTGATCCCGTCATAGTCGTTCTCGTTTGCTTATTCCAAATGCTGCTCCCCATCAGAGAATGCCAGGTGACACATCATTCCCGTTATATTACATATTGCGATCCACCACCTCCAAAGCTCTTACTGAGCAAAGAACCATTATTCTTAGCGATGCACTTGAAGCTTTAGAAGTTGAAGAACCCCAGTCACATTAATGAGAAATGGGTCCCTTCTCGTTCAAGCTACTATCCGGAATCAAAGTTCCATATTGTCATCCTTAACGGCTCTCGGAAACAACTCTCTTATTTCCACTCCTGATGAAATAAGAAACACATCGAGAGGCACTTATTCTTTAGAACAGAAAAACGATGATATTGCTGTCATTTTAAAAAATCTACAGCAGAAAAGATTTCACGTTACAAACGTATATAGATTTCCCCCCTCGTCAGAACTCGCCTCGTTTACTGTCGACATTTAATACCCCATTATTCACCTTCAAAGGTTAAACTAAGGTTTACAAGCTACAATGTTCGTACGTTTATTTCCCGACCAAGACGTTGCTTTAAATGCCAACGGTTTGGTTATCCCCAAAAATACTATAGGGGACCGCATGACATATGCCCAGTCTGGGTTGAAGGGTTTCACATTTCCTGTGAAAACACACCACACTACAAAAATTATGGAGGACCCCATACTGCCTCTTCCTTAAAATGCCCGTCTTACCTTTTTGAACAGGAGATTTAAGAGCTATGTATCAAACAAAAATTGAGCAGGAGAGATGCCATTCACCAACTCAAAGCCAAATATCCAATAAGACAAAGGCAATCTTATGCTACAATTGCAGCAGCCCCCCTTCCTCCGCGTGTTAATCCATCGACAAAACTCCATCCCGGTAGAACTTTCCCCCTAAATTCTAGCTTAACTCAATCAGTTACTGCAACTTGCCCGCCTGCATTGTCTATAATACCGACTTCTCAAATAATCCAAAAGCAGCCCTGGATTCAATCGCACATTCAAAATGCCATCAACAACCCTACTCCGTGGACTAGTTTTAACCAACTACCAATGAAACTAAGTTGGTTCATCCAATACAAAGATTGGAGAGCATTTTCTGCCAAGACGTTCTGTCCTATACCCTCCCGATAAGGTTTGCCAAATTCACGTAAGAGGCCTGCATCTATGTTCCCTAATCTGTCTCCCACCGTTTCTCAATTTCCTGAAAAAGATGTTCCTAAACACAAAGCAAAGATTAATCACCAAGCTAAAGATTATTCGCTAAAATACAAAACATCCGAATTTCTAAAGCAAAAAAAACTGACCCCACATGTAAAAACCGCAACTCGGTAGAGACCTCGTCATAAGTCTATTACTGAGACAAAAGCAGCGATTTCAATAGATTGTATCCAAACCATCACAACTACTGAAAACCCCACCGATCAAATCTCTGATACTTTGCAGGATTATTCCAGCTCTTCTGTTTTCTCCTATAATTCCTCATCCGAATTTCCTACCTCAGCATTCCCTAAAGGATTCAATGCCTTAGCGGATGAAATGGATCATAGTTCGCAAATGGAGCCTAGTGACCCTCTCTCTCTACGTTTAAAATAAATTTAAAGTAGTCTCACCTTATATATTTATAAATAAAGAGAATGTAACCAAGAGATGCCAAAGGCAACAATATAAACAATTTTATTCTCTAAATTCACACACACAATCTCTCTCTCCTCTCTCTCTCTCTCTCTCTCTCATCATCAAGATATATATATATAATATATAATAATATATTAAATATAAATATCATATATAATAAAGTAATATCAGTAAAATACTAATATATATTATATATTATATATTATATATAATATGATATATATATCAATATCATATATATATCATTCAAAAATAGTAATATATTCGACATTCACAAAAACCAAAACCAAACAAAAGCAACCAACGTCCCATTATTGATATATTAATTATTCTCTCTCTCATATGCTTCTTAATTGTGCTTCCGAGAGAGATGAATGGAAAACCGTTCAACGCAAACACCACAAGTGATCCAAGAGTTCTAAATCTGTTGGTGGCCACCGGAAGGGGACCAGATGTTCCCCCTCTTAATACAAATTGTCCAGTTTTCCAAAACCACCGACCTGTTAACTCACTGACAAAGTCTCTAGCGTCAGGCTTCCGTAACCAAACGGATCCAAATATAGCAACTTCAACTTCCTTGCAAAAAAAAGTGACACTTTTCTGGTGTCAAATGCTTACACTGCCTCCATTGAAACATTTCTATATTATCCATCCATTTCTAAATTTGCTTCCTTGGCAGATGTTGATATCGCTTCCCTTCCTAAACCTGAGCATCTTGGTTGCTCTTCCAACGACCAACCAAGTCCGCAAAATAAGATGGACTTGGTTGAACTCAACTTTCTTCGCATTCTAATTTTGAAGAAAGAGTGTTCAACTAATAAACATATGTACACCAAAGGGCATACGTTTGCAGGAACTTCAGCAATGCTATCGCTAATTCTTTCAATCGTCGGAATATAAATTGCTGCTAACCTCTATAGAAAGAGGTGACGATGATAGGGTAGGTGGGTGAACACACATTCATAAATCTGTTCCCAATTCTCCAGTCCCTCTTTAAACTAGACTTCATGCAGTGGCAGCACGAATTCAACTGTCCACCAACCTTACTGTCTGCTCGATCTACTGGCTCCGAGTAGTGGGTTTACTAAGGCCGACTTAGCTGACCTCTTTAAACAGCTTCCTACTCTGGTTGTTACACTAAGAGACTTCAACCTTCGCCACCTGGCCCCTGTTACTTCGTCTAAGTTTAAGATCCTAGTTGATCTCCTAACAACCTTTCCTTGGAATGCCTTATCACAGGACTCCCAAAATATATGAACGCTTAGATACACACTTCTTCCTGTATTGATATTTCCTTTTGCTCTCATTGATCGCTTTGATTACTTATGCGGCAGTGACCTTTACCAAATAGCCATTAATGAACTTCCATTGAGCCCAATGTTAAAACCCAATTCCAGTTGGCGTTATGACCGAGAGTAGTGGGCTCTTTTTCATCAAATCACACCTATCCCACTTTCCCCATACAATAAGCAGTTTCCGACTATTAATGTTGCCTTTAACTTCTTTCAGCAAGTTATCATCACAGCAGCAGAAGCTTGCATCCCACGATCTTCCGCAGGTAGGCAATTGGCAACCCCTTACTGGTCCCAAAAGTGTGCACAAGCTAACCGAAAGAAGAAAAAATTCTACAGGCAAACATGTAAACAATACTTTAGAACTTATACTTCCACTGTCAATTCCACAACTCTCCTTTCTTCAGTGTGGAAAGTTGCACAGAAAATATCTCACCGCTTCAACAACTTTTCACCCACAGACCTAGCTAGCTTCGTTATGGGCCTGATATAACGGATACAATCTCTGCTGCAGTAGCTGTTGCAGATACATTAGGTTATAGTTTTGTTAGCCACTCGAGCTCTTTTCACTATCCTGAAGCCTTTTAAAAATTGAGAATTAACACTTCACCGCCAGAATTTTCAACAGCGAGAGTGGAAGATCACACCTATAAGAGTCTTTTCACACTCGCAGAGTATCAAACTGCAATTGGTTAATAGTAAAGACGGTGCCCTTGCCCAGACATAAATGTACATCATATATCACCCCTTTGCATCGATCTTCTTGCTGAATCTATATAACAGAATCTGGTTCGAATCCTCTTTTCCGTCTATTTGGACTACAGCTTTCGTAATAACTATTTCCAAACCTGGGAACGATCCTAAGTTGGCGGACAACCAAAGCTCAATTTCGCTGACTTGTGATACTTGCAAATTAATGGAGAAAATAGTTTCAGGCCGCCTCCGTCTGTTCTGGAGAGTCTCCAGACTTTTTCGAACTTCCAGTTTGATTCCCGCAAAAATTGTTCGACCGCGGATCCCTTGTTAAAATGATGTCCATGAAGCCTTCTCAACTGGTGGGATGGTTCTTGGTGTCTTTTTTGACCTTGAAAAAGCTTGACACAACGTGGAGAACAACTAGGGTTCTCCTTAAACCCCACTCGTTCGGTTTAAGAGGACAGCTCTCTCTCTCTCTCTTTATTAAATACCTTTTGTCAAACAGATTCATTCAGGTTCGGTGCTTTTCTGTTCTATCACGCCACTTTACTTTGGATGAAGATGTTCCGCAGGGAAGTGTTCTACGTATTATTATTTGCTCTCGGATTCAATGACATCGCTACTTCTATCCCAGCGACGATCAATTTTTCTCTCTATGCTGATGACTATATATTGCCGGTGCCAGGCTGCCATTTCTTGAACGGCAACTTCAACCAGCTATTGGAAATAGTTTACAATGGGGTAACTAACATGACTTCCATTTTTCACCCACCAAAACCTCAGCAGTACTATTTAGGAACAGAGGGAGTCAAAAAAACCTGCCACCTTTCTCCCACGAACCTAACCTTATATGGTTCACCCATTCCTGTAACTTCACAAGTTAAATTTCTAGGCCTCATTCTAGATGACCACCTAACATGTACGCACTGCACATTAAACTCCTGAAAACGACTTACTTTGTCATCGCGTGTTTGACCTATTGCATCGTCTCGCCTCCAAATCTTGGGGTGCTGATCGCAAGTCTCTTTTACGTCTCCACATGGCCCTAATCCGATCGAAGTTGGACTATGGCTGCGTAGTATATGGTCAGGCCTCTCCAACTCTACTACAGCTGTTAGATCCCATCCAAAACAAGGAGATCCTCATTTCTACTGGAACCTCCCGATAGTCCCCCATAGTCCATATGCCACTCTCTCTTCGAAGGGAATACATCATGTTCACAAGTTATATTTGCTTTCAAACCCCAATAACTTTTGCTCTGACACCGATTCTGCGAGAGATTCCTCAGAATCCTCTTTACTGGCCATTGCAAACACAGTTTATAACATCCTTAACTCCTCAACATCCCTTTGCAAAAGGTGCTACCTTTCTCTTATGATGAAGGGTATACACCTTGGCTTTTCTCTGCTCCCACCCTCTGCCTGGTTCTGACCTCTCTCTAAATCTAGCCACCCCTTTGCCTTGTTAAAGCCATCATTCTTGTCTCATTCCGCAGTTCACGGTGAATTTACTCCAGTGTTTACTGACGATTCCAAAACAGGGGACAGAGTGGGTGCGTTTGCTGTCTTTCCTGACCGCAACCTCCACCCTCAAAGTTCAATTTTTATGGCAGAATTAATGGCTATAATGATTTCCCTCTCTCAAATTTTATTCCTTAACCAAGAATACACTTATGTCATTTACTCAGATTCCCTCAGCGCCCTCCAGGCGCTTAAAGCCCCTTTATTCTAAAAAATCAATGACACCCGCTGTACTACAATTTTACCGGCTGCTCCACTCTTGCAAGAAACAAATTACATTATGTTGAATCCCCTCTCACGTAGGGGTAACTGGCTGCCTCCTTTTTCCGGAGCTGTTCTAGGTACATCCCAGATGCCATTCGATAAGGTTGCCTCCCATCAACTGATTATTATCCTGCTCTCCGACAAAGCTTCCGGTCTTACTGGCAGGAGTGCTGGACGAGTGATCAGCGAGGTGCGAAACTTGAAAATCTAAAGCCAAACTTTGGTGAGTGGTCTTCCTCTCACCGATGAAAGCTCTTGCACGGTGATACTTGCACGCCTCCGAATTGGCCACACCAATATCACTCACAGCCAATATATGTCACGGGATTTTCCTCACATCTGTAAATTTTGCCATTTACCATATCTTTATTGATTGTCCTCAACTGGACCCTAATCGTCGTGGTCATTTTCCTACTCTATTGTCTATAACACCTTATAAAAGGTTATATAATATTAGGACTATATATATAATGTAAGGACATCTTTTCATTTATCTTTTATTTATTTTAACTTTTGACTTAATATTCATCTCATCTGATTTTCCTTTTCCAACATATAAAATAACAATTAGCCAGGACCCACCTATGGAGTTGATTCCTCAACTCTGTGTTACCGCTTCTCTGTGGGCCGTGATAGGTGCTGTATATATATATATATATATATATATTATATATATATAGTGGATAAGCAGTTAACTATCATATGGAAGAATATATATATAGATTTCTATACATTGTTATATACTCGTATATATATATATTATATATATATATATATATATATATATATATATATATATATATATATATATATATATATATATATATATATATATATATATATATATATAGAAAAAAAGTGATTATCAAGGTATTTAAAGTTTAACCCAGCGCCCATAGATTATATATAATCAATCCGCCTGCACATTATATATAGCGCGCATTATAGGAGTGGAATGGCCGGTTTTTAGTGGGGTATGGTTGTGGCCCACCTTAGCCTAGGGAGCAACCCTCCCACATTGACGAGAGATACCATAAGAACATCTGCGCATCCAGCAAGAATTAGGTGGATTTTTCTGACAGCTACTTCTCACTTAAGGGTATTAAGGGGGCAGTAAGGCTGGGCTTTCTTTACGACTTCCCGTCATATTCTTCTACTACTTCTCTGTTTCCGGTGCATGTGACGCATCTTACCCTCGAGTCTAGGGAAAGAAGGTTGTTGCTAGATACATTGGGAGACATATATATATATATATAGTAGAAAATATATATATATATATATATATATATATATATGTTATAGTTATATAGAGTAAGGTTATATATATATATATATATATATATTGATAGAAGATATTTTTAATAATGAACGATGAATGGATTCAAAGAACTGAAACAGTTGAACGACACGCTGCCTACCCCTAGCTCATGTGCACCCTCGCAACATTACAATATCGTTACCCTACATTTAATGTATAGTAGTGAAACTATGTCTGAATAATAGGTATAGATCTAAAGTACAATGTGTTCAGATGGACAACTCTTAGGGGCGTGTTAGGTGTAAGAATCGATAAAATGAGGAATGAACGTATTAGAGAGCAGAAAATATTGAGCACATTGAACGTAGTTGCTACC
>JABUQX010026567.1:0-31660 GCA_015478945.1 Trachelipus rathkii | reverse complement strand
TTGGTACAGTACATAGAGCTTGCTTATATAGTATTATATATATATATAATATATATATATTATATAATATATATAGTAAATTAATATATATATAATATATGTAATTATATCTATATATATAAAATATTCATATATATACTATATATAAATCAAAAATATGTATATAATATTTAAATAAATAAAATAATATATATATAATCTATTTATCTTATTATATTATTAGTATACCGAATATCTGAATTGAATATATATAAGTCCACAAAACGGTTCAAGAAACTAATAAACTATATTTATATATATTATATATATATTATATAATAATTATATTATATTAATATATTATAGTTTAATATTAATTATTTATATGTAATATTATATTATAATAATATATATATGAATAATATAATGATTATTATTATATCATTATGTTGTGTATTATTTATCATATATTATTATTTATTATATATAATATACATTATATTAAATGATATATATATATATATAATAATATATTATATAATATTATATATACTGTATTATACATATATAATATAATATATAGTTCATATAATATCTATTATATTATATATAGTATGATTATATAGTATAATATTATATAATATTACATATATATATATATAGGACAATATATGAGTTTAATAATATTAGTATTTAGTATGATAAAAAATTATTATATATTGATTTATTATATGTCAACTTATATTAATATTCCTTTATTAAATTATATTTTTTTAATATATATATTTATTATATTAAATATATATGTTAATATTATATTATATATATAAAATATTATTATAATATAATTTATAGTATATTTTACTAATTATAATATATACTATTTTTTATATATTATATATATATATATAAATGATATATATATATATATTATGTATAATATATAATATATATTTATATATAATATATACTAATAATATATATAATTATTATATATTATATAGTGATTATATAATATATATATATTGTTATATATATTATATAATTTAATTATATATTAATTTTAATAACTATGTAAAATATATATATAGAATATTTATATTTATATATATATATTATATATTTATATATTAATTATTATATATATAATATATTATTAAATATTATATTTATATTAATATGTATAATAATTTATAATGAATTAATATTATAAGTTATAGAGTTAAATGAAGTTGTTATTTTATATCTATTATTACGTAATATATATAATATATCATAACATTTATTTTAGTAGTATATAATAGAAACTGATTCTACTTATTGGTGTTTAATACTATTATATATAATTATAATATATTTAATATATATAATATATTATATTATTATTATATTAAATTAGTATTTATTATATATATTATATATATATATAGTATTTTATATATTACTATATTAATATTATATTATATTAATAATATATTAATTATATATATATTAATAATTATTATTATATTAATATATTTACCGGATATTGACCGAACTATTTGACCTATAAATTAATATATATATATATATAATATATATTAATATATAAATATTAATATATATAATTATTTATATATATTATTATAATATATATATATATTATATATATATTAATAATATATATATTATATAATATATATATATATATTATATTATATATATATTATTAATATAATTAAATATATATATATATATTATTATATGAGCATTGTACTGCGTATGTAGGAGATACGAACGCATTAAAATAGAGTAAGTGAAATAAAAAGATAGAAATTAGAAATATTAATTACTCTTTAGTAAATGTACCAAAATACAAAATAAATAATTCGGGTATTAGGAAGTTTTGATAAGTGCTTGATGAAGGAAATGGTTCCTGAGAGAACATTTGTTCAGACTTATGAAACTGTTTTGAAATATTAATTACAAAATTTATTATAAAATAAATAACATGTTAAATACAAAATACATTTTAATATATTTTAAATACAGAGTAAAATATTTTTATATTGCAAGGCATTATTTTTTATTAATAAGTTTATTAAATATAATATAATTGGACCAATTTCACTTGATTTAGTTATTATTTATTATAGAAAAGGATAATGAAAGACTTGGAATTTCGATGGTAGATCAGTCGTATATAGATCAAGAAGGCAATTGGTAATCAAGCACCTCAAAATGGCATCAGTACTTACAGCTTTAGGTCAGCACTCGCCCAACTAATGCGAAAAGACCAGGTTCGTCACTGGTCGGACGATGATTGGTGTTATCTTTCTTTGGCTTCCGTCTTTGCTTTCAAGACAAAAATATTTAGAGCATCACACCCCTCCTTAATAGGAGCTCGGCCCGTGAGTGGTGGGTTAACTTTAAAAATTGTAATTTTATTTAAATTTATATTTTTTTATTATAATTATATTATTTATTCTATATATGAATTATTTTATATATATTAATATATATAATTAATATACTATTAAATATATATATATAATATAATAATTATATATTATATATATATATATTATAATATATATTTAATATATATATTTATAATATATAATATATATATTAATATTATATATATAATATTATAATATTTTATAATATACTTAATTATATATATATTATAGTATTAGACATACGTCTTGATAGTCACTCATTTATTGAAATACGATGTAGTTAGTTGGTTAACTCACTGTGTATTTTACTATATAACATAAATTACTCGAGAAAGTAGTATAATCGCAATAATATATATACGGAATAGAAAGTATCGTAGTATATATGATTTTTTGCTCTACTTAGCAATGCTTTAATATATTTTTTTTTGTATTTTAATTTACGATAAGAAGTATTATGTTATATATATATATTACACTAAATTTATATATAGTTTTTTTTAGTTTAATTTCTTAATTTTTTTATGTTTTTACATTGATATGTCTGTCTATAATTTAGAGGGTTTATTTATAATATGATAGTATCAATTTGTGCATTATAACGTTCTTTCAAAAAATTTAAATAGTATTCGAAAGGAAAAGAAATGTAGAGTTGTGATAATTAATGGATATTAAACTTATAAGAAGGTTGGAATATCGCTGTGGCCTCAATAAAAAACATTCGCACTTGAAGCTCTCTGTTAAATAATATTCATTATTTTTTATATTGTATTTAACTTCCGTTAGAGCTAGTCATAGGTATAGGTATTTAGTTAGTTTAAGGTTTAGGTTATGTTGGATTAGGTATAGGTTTTAGGTTAAGGTATAAGGTTATTGGTTAGCAGTTGTAGAGTGATGATACATATATGGTTAGAGTTAGAGGTTAGGTTAGTGTAGGTTTAGGTTTTAGGTTAGGTTTTAAGTTATAGTTAGTTAGGTTAGGTTATGAGTTAAGTTTAAGGTTTAGGGTCTGGTTAGGTTAGCTCAGTTAGTTAGGATTGTTTAGAGGTAATATTTCTCAAATTTTAATATTGAAATTTAATATATATGTGGTATACTTTTCTCTTAAATATAAACTATAATCAAATTTTTTTTTTTTTTTTTTTTTAGTTATTGCATTATAGAATTATAAAATTAAATAATAAAATATGTTATATATATTATTATGACTTATTAATTAATATATATTATAATATATAAGTATATATAGTATAATATATATATATATATATAATATATATATATATTTATTAATAATATATATTATATATTATATATAATATATATATATTATTAATATTATATAATATAATTATAATATATATATATTAAATATAATATATATATTATAATATATTATATTAATATATAATATATATAATATATATTAATATATTATATATAATATATTATATATTAAATATATATATATATTATAATATATTAATATTAATATTATATATATATACTAATATTATATTATAATATATATAAATATATATAATTTATATATTATATATATTAAATTATATATTATATAATATATAATATATATATATACTTTAATATATTAATATATAATTATATAAATATTATAATTGATATAATATATATATATATTAATCATAATTAATATAATTAATTATATTTATATTAGTTTATATGTTATAATATTATATTTCCATTAATTATATAAATTTAATATTTAATATTATATTATAATATAAATATATATATTTTATATATATACAATTATTTAATAATATATATATATATATTTAATTATGAATAATATTAATATATTATATATATATATATATATATATATAATATTATATTATTATATATATAATATTATGATATATATATTATATATATTAATTTAAATATAGTATATAATATATATTATTAATATAATATAATATATAATACTATTAATACATGATAACTATAATCACATCAATCACTATATATATATATATATAGGTAATTATATATTCTTAAAGCATTTATTCATAGATATAAGGAGAACTATAGAGGGATATATAATAATAAAATAATATATTATATAAGAACTTGAAATTTTTTCTCTGTGAAGTTAAAAAAAAATGAGAATAAGAAAAATAATATTTTTTGTTTCTTTTCCTAATATGCATGATACGTATTCACAGATTAACCAAACTTCCATTCCACATTTTTAAGTGGTCACATTCAAACCGGTTATCTAGATGACCATAGTTATATATACTACTATAGTTAAACTATCTATAATATATATTATATATTTATAATTAGATATATATAAATATTATATATATTAAATTATATATATATTATAATATATTAGGTTTACACTTTCTTATTACAATATTTAATAGCGCAGTACGTGAAGGCCTTTAATAGATGTGGAAGTATATATATATAAATTATATACTATAATATTAGTCTTAGTAGTAAATATATATTAAACATGAATTAGATTGGATTGATGTAGTATTTCACTAATGAATACTCATTTTAGATAAGGTAGCTGGATTATATATATATAAGATTGAATATAGAAAGTAATTTTAGTATTTAGTAGCACTTATATTTTTAATCAGACTTCAAACTTTTTTTCGTGAATTCTATAATATATTATAATTATATATATATTATATATATATAATTGCTCATAATATATATATATATTACACAAATTAATAATTTTATTACCATGGTGATTATTATAAATACTGTTCAATATTACTCGTAATTTCACATTCTTTCTTACACTTAAATTCGACACAATACCTTACTTCTATCTGCTTATACAGATCTCGAAGAAGTGTTGCAGCAATGCAAAAACAGTACAAATGACATTTTCTCATACAGTATTGAATAGAGTTAAATCTTTTAAATTCATATTGTCACAAAAAATAGGAACACAAAATATCTCGACCTCACGGATCAGAGTCTAAAAGTCTAAAGGCGGTTCGAGATATATATATAATATATATATATATATATTATATATATATATGATATAGAATATATATATAATAATAATAGGTAATAATATACTATATATATATATATATATTATATATAATATATATCTTTGGATACGTATCATTAATGAGTATCTTAATGAATATAAGACTCTTGAACAGAATTCTCTCTATCCAAAAGTGGGTTCGCCCCATTGATATTCTAGGGATAAATATAACATATCTCCGACTTAAGGGCGAGTCAGGGAATAAGCTCTTAGATGTTTTATCCCTCATTATAATAGTTATGCTAGTTATATATTATGTATTATAATTTAAAATATATAAACAGATATTATAGGATTCGCCAACGTCTATATGTCATAGTCTAACAGTAATTATATGATTAGGAGAGAGTATAGTATTTAGTGGTAATATTATTATAAGTTTTATAAGGGTAGATATAGATTTATATTATAGTCTTATTTATTCTGCTTTTATGACTTACAACCCTATATATCACTATATTTATTTAATTTATAGTTAGTGTATCCGCGAGACCAAGAGGTGGTCAGGAGCCCCAGTGGCCTCAAAGAACTATAATCAATCCCTTTCACCCAAACCGTGTTGTAATCCGATCATTAGGGGATTCCGAATACCAACGAGAATTCACGTATGGTGGTTATTAAAGAAACTTAAATTACGGTAGAGATAACTATATAAGTACTCCATAACAAGTATGAGTATTTTATAAATAAGAGTACATACTTTTATAATAAAAACGAAAACTTTAAAAGTTTTGAGTGAAAAATAATAATAATAAATTAAAATATTCCGTATATACTACTGAACAGAATCTCGCAGGCTTCTATTTGATATAGTATAGTTACCTACTTACTATAGCAACCTAATTTGTTGTCATATTATGAGTTCATATATTACCAATATGAATACAATTATTTTATCGTTTACTGTTATACTAGTAACTTAAGAATGTTAATTTTAAGTGTTATTATCAATATGAGGTGAATGTAGGGGAATATGAGCAGAATAACACACTCTCCGGCAGTCCATGACACATTAAGACTAATCACGAGAAAAATATAGGTGTGAGAGAGAGAGAGATTATATGAATAGTTTAAGGAAGAGGGGAAATGTCTGCTCTATTAAGATTAGATATGAGTCTTAAATATCAAATGTGGAGTGTTTAAGAGAGCACTTTTCCAGGATATTGTGTTTAATATCATCTCTGAGCAACGTCGAGGTTATCCAATGTATCGTAAGCCGGCTGATGGTGAGAGTAAATTTCTACCTGTTATCATTCTCATTTAAAATGGGTGCCAAGGTCCTTTGAATGATATACTCAAGCAATTTTGGAATGTGAGAAAAACGTAGTATATTCATATATATATATATATGCTCTATATTTAATAAAACTTATACGTCATTGAGCGTTCTGTTTTGTGAGATCAGTGAGTATAAGGTCACTAGTGGTTTAGATACATTCACTCGTAATCTTGTAACTATGCATAAACGCGGTATAAGATATATTACCTATGTTCGAATCCCGTGATGAGAGCAGTAAAAATCTCCATGTAGATACTCAATTCATTTAATGATATTAGAACACTTTGTTGGAAATGAATATATGATCTATATATATAATATATATAATATTGTATTAATATTGGAAGTCCCCCTATATATGTAAATGATGATTTTTTGTTATATTTATTTTAAAAATTCAATGTTAGAGTGTAATGAGATATATATGAATTAATATGTAATATTATTTAAAAGAAAATTTAATAATAATTTTATTCTATTCATTGATTGGTTATTAATATATTAACGAATGATTTGAATTTGTTAATTATATAGATCAAAACAGCTGGTGATACAAATAATAAAATAAAATAGTACTTATAAAATTATATAGTGAAAATATAATATTATATATAATATATATATTATTTAATTATAATATAGTTATAAATTATTAATATATTAATATATTATATTAATATATTATAATTATTATATTAATTTAATATAAATAATTAATATATATATATTATATATATATATATATATTATAATTAATATATATCATATTATAATATATTATTTATACTATATATATATTAAAAATATATAATAAATATACACTTGATACATTTTCATAGGGGAGGATAAACCTAACCTATTCACCTAACCTATCCTAACCTACCAACCTAAACCTTTAACTATAAGTTAAACCTATACTACCATAAACTTAACACTAACCTTAACCTATAACCACTAAATAACTAAAACCTAACTAACATACCCTAACTAATAACCTAAATACTTATACCTCTAACAAATAACCTGATACACTAATCATATCTAACTTATTCACTTAATCATCTTAACTCTAACCTACCTAAGCACCTTAAATGCCTAAAATCCTAACTCATAACTTAAACCTAATCACTATAACCCTTAATAGCACTAATACCTTAACCTTAAACTCTATAACCTTAACCTCTAACCTATAATAATAACTCCATATAACCTAAATACACTAACCTAATTATACTCATAGCTCTAAAATCCTAATACTAATTTAACCTTTCCTTGCCACAAAAATTGGTTACAAGAAAATGAGTGATAAAGATAGGTCATTTTGATAGTGGAAAACTCGGTTATGTAGTAAGTATGAATTGATAACAATGATGACAATGTGTTATGAAAGTGATTCCTCAATGAATATAAAGATTATAGAGTGTGTGTATTTTATAAAAGCCTCAAGAATATTAATTATATAAGCGTATTTATTATAAAAATGACCCCAATTATTCCTACCATATGGCAACCTCACAATATTCCACCGTTTGAGACTGAGTTGTAAATAGGTATAAATAATACTATTGATATTTTATATCGAAAAAAAATCCAACACTCAATGTTTAATACTTATGAGTTGAGTCACAATGCACACCACAAAAATTAAGAGATAAGTCTCATATGTGAGTAAATAACTTGTTACTGAAACACTCTTCCTGGATCTTGTGTTGGACGCGATATAAGATGTGGGTATAGCTCTAATTACCCCCAAATTAGTCCAGGAAAATTCATTAAAAATTTTCAAATCCAAAAAGTGATTTAAATTTTAATGTTTTCATATATTTTCTGTTTTTATTTATTAACCATTACTACAACTTGTTTATAATCCTACACTATATAATATCTCCTTATTGACCTATATAGCTATATTATATCTATATTATGCTATATATATCAATCAAATAATATTATATATTATATATATATATATATATTATAAATCAGTATTATAATAATAATAATTAGTATATAGTATATATATATAGCCGATAAGGTATATATATAAACTATATATATATATATATGATATATAATATATATATGAGAAATCATTAACGTATTATTCTCTTATATTCATATTATTATAATTATATATAATATAAATACTATAATACCTAACTACCAAATATTCAACCTCTTATAATTATCATATATCTTTATTAATAATTTATATATTTTAAGGTATACTTAATATAATTAATATTATATATATATAATTTAGTATAGTGAAATTAATATATATATTAATATATATATATATATATATTAAATAATATGATATATAATTATATATATATATATATAATTATATATTAATATTAAATATTATATATTATATATATATATATCAATATTATTATATTAATATAATATAAAAAATATAATATATATTTTATATATAAGAGACATTTATATTAATATATTATATTAAGATATATATATATATATATATATAATTATATTATATATATATTATATTATATATATATATATATTATTAAAACCACTAACTATGCACTTATCTAAATGTATGATGTGTATTATTTATTATTTATTTTATATGGTTAAATAACATTTATTATAGGTGTATATAGGCCCTTTTTCTGTTTTAACTGGTTGAATGATATGTTAAATGTATCCCATAGTTTGTTCGAGTGATTTAATTGTTAGTCTATTTGTGCAGATTGTTTTTTATTTAAAACAACTAAATAAAATTTAAGTTTTTTGTGCCTGTATTTAATTTTAATTAATTTAGTTTTTTTAGGAAATATGTTAATTAAATAAAACATGTTATTTAAAAATTTTTATTTATAGCAAAATTTCCTAGGCTCATTTCTAACTACGGGTATAATATCTACTCATGAATTTCAGTGGTACCTAATTGATTGCTTGTATAGGCTTATTTATCATGAAAGCATTTAGGTGATTATTTTTGTATTCTTTAACCCATTAAAAATTGTCAAATATTTTACATTTTGAGACTTAAACCCAAGTGAGTCAGATAAATTAATTAGTTTGTGTGTAGCTTTACATAATATAATATGTTGTTTATGAATCAAAAGCTAGGTATTAGGAGGGAACACCTATATTTTTTTGGTTGTAAAATATTTTATTTATTTCCAGCGACAGATATATATATTGTATAATTATATATATAATTAATTGATTTTTTAAAATTATGATTATAAATATATATTACTATTACTAGTAGAATACTAATAAATATACTAATACTTCACAATAGATAAAAAAACCATAATTATTTATACATATAATTTTAGGGATATAAATATATATTATGATCATGATGACTGATTATATTATATAAAGTAATATATACTTTATATATATTAATACAAATAAAATATGTTAAAAAAATAGGTAGTATGTAGTATTCTGAAGTATACCAATTGAAATATAATATTATATATGCGGATACATAGAGGGTAGGGAATTTATATACTATAATAATATATTATATCCGTTTTTCGAAGACCCCGTAGGGGAGGGGATGAGGAACCCCCGCGACACCCAAATACCACAAGAGCGGGGGTTCCGAGACCCTCCCCGGCAGGAGGGGAAATAGTCCAAACCCTATCGTTCCCCTGGAGGCTGAGAGACCCCCCCGACTCCTGCCATTTTGCGGTTTACCCATTTGTATTCCTTGAGTTAAAAAAAAAAAAAAAATTAAACTGACGGAGTTCCGTAAAAAACGTTAACGTTCCTATATATTTTGATATGTCTGTATTCCTGTAGGCACCACTGAGAGTCCCACGAGGAAATATTTAAAAAAAAAAAAAAAAAATCAAAATTGACCCAAGCGTAAAACAGAAAAGGTCCTTTATATATATGGTCAGCCATCTCGAAATTTGAGGCCAGGCATTGTAACTAAAAAACTTAACAGCTACAGCTTAAAAAAATAAACAGTTTATTTATTATATCAGGAGACATTTTTACCACTGTTTTTTTTTTAATATAAAATAATTAAAATAACGCTTTTTAAATAAAATTTAAAATTGTTTAAATGTTCTAAACCTATATATATATGGATCATGTTTTTTTGAGAATTACGAAGGAGCTCGAAGTTCTGAGAAAGCGCAACAAAGTTGCCAAAATTTTGAATTTTTTTTTACTAAAATACCCCACGGGTAAAACTGTTAAAGATGGACAGAGTCAGGGTTTCTTGGCCTACCGGGGGACGGACTGGGGGGACTTCGTTCCCCCCTCTGTCCCTCCGTCGGCTCGAACCCCCTAAAAGGATATAAGAAGAAAAAGTTAAACATTTGCTCCATAAAGTATCGTAAAATTAGTAAATATCTCATATACTTATATATATCCTATGTATATAGCGGTAGGTAATTATAACTCTTGCTACTTATCTGTGATATTAACTATAAGTGCGTAGGAGTAATTCAATAAGAGGTCTAAATTCACTTATTAATGCGTACTCTTTTAGTACCAAAGATCATTAAATAGATTATATAATATTTAATTATATATAAATAGGTGTATTATTTAAATTATATATTAAATTTTATATATAGAATAAAATAAAATTTTTTATTTAAAAGTTTCATTTAAATTAATGAATAATAAATATAATTTACTTGCTGAAATCATAAATATATAAAAATGTTATATATTTTATTTTCCTGTAGATGTTATTAATATATATGATATATGATTTTCATAGTTACTATATCAATGCTTCTTGGACCTCATTCAGCTATTAAGTATAATTATGCTATATATTTGTATTGGTTACATATTATATATATATATATTTAATATATTAATATTATATATTTAAATATATTATATAATATTATATAGTATAATATAATCGATTAATTATATATTATTATATATATAATATATATATTTAATTAATACTTAAATATATTAATCATATTATATATTATATATATATATATATTTATTAATATAATATATATAATATATATATATTAAATATAACATAAATATAATATTAAAATATATATATATATATTACATTATATCATATATATATATATATATTATATATATATATATATATTATATATAATATATATAACTTTAATATATATAATATATATTATTATATTAATTATATATATATATATTATATATATTTAATTATATATTATATACTTATTAATATTAAATTATATATAAATTATAATATATTATTAATATTTATATATAATATATATATATAATTATATATATATTATATAATATCAATTATATATATATATTAATATTATATATTATAATTATATAATATAGATACATTAAATATATTATAATATATAATTAATATATATAATATATATATATATATATATTTATATTAATAAATATTATATATATAATAATATATATATAATATAAATATATAATAATATATTAATAATATTATATAATATTATTTATAATATATATTATATTAATTTAAATTTTTATCAGTTTTATAATTTATTAAAATATACAAATATTAATATATATTTATTTTTAATTGTATCTTAATTAAACATATTATGGTCACTAATAATTATATAAGGCGTCTATATATATATATGTAGTATATTTAATACTACGTATTTATTTAGAATATGATATAGTAGTATGAAAAAAATCAAATTTTACTTTAAACTACACAAAGCCTATATAAAAACAAAACAATATCATCCTAGATTTTAAACCTAAATGTTTCTTTATAAAATATTTCAAACTGACAAAACTTACTTTTTTTTGATATAGAAGTATCTATTATACTATCTTAACAAACTGTATGCACAAATAGATAAGTGATATCTCTTAAATTGTAACTGATGCCTTTTATTTAAAAGTCAATCTTAATGTAAACAAGTATGGTCACTAAGAATATAAACTTTAGATATGAAACTTTTTATTTATTGACTTAAATAAATCATTCAAATGATTAATAAAAGTTTTGCATCTCCGATAACGAAACCTTTCTCTCCACATAGATTCGTAAAGGAAATCTTGGGGATTGATTAAACCAGGCTTTTGAATTTTCTCAATTGCCTTTCGGTGGAATTCCATATAGTACTTTAAAGTCATGTTTGAAATACGAATAGATTTGATATTAAATATATCAAAATTATCTGTCGATTTTGCTTTAGATAAATTATCACAGTCTTCTGAAAATATAGTTGACCGAGGTTTTACAACACTTTCGATTATTGATAGGAGAGAAGCAGAATCTCTATTTTGGGGTGTTAGAAATTGCATATACCCGACAACCGGAGATGAAGTAGAATCTACCATTACAAGTAAATGAGTTTCATAGGAGGTTCCAGAAGTTCCGTCAGTCCAAAAAAGTTTCTTGACCTCAGAAATAATAGATCTGCTTCCTAACTTAATATGACCCATTAGTAAAATATCTCGGCAAAGTTTCCTGCACGTTCTATATATCATTGGAACAGTTTCATTTCTAATACCAACATCTGTGATTACTTTATCTTGTGTTTCATCATAACACCAACCTTTTACAATATTTATCCATATAGCCAAGTTTATTGGAGGTTTCCTTTCGAAAAAACTTCCGCTTCTACAAGATATCTCAGCGGATCGTTCACTAGCACTACACTGTTGGTATAAACATTGCCAGGAAAGGGGATCGTCAATTTTCCTACTTTCCTTTAATTCCATATTTCTGTTGCATTCAGGGCAAACCATTTCTTTTTTTAATATACCTTCCTTAATTAGCCACTTAATAGCACCAACAGAATCATTTGGAGCAGGTACTACTTCTGAATAATACGAATCCATTTTATATATAAAACTTAAACACAAAACATTTATTAAAATATCAGTATCACGGTGTCGTCTATGAGATTGATTTATTTTTTAGGAAAATTAAATTAGATGCAATTGTCTTACCTCTGGCAGTTTGATATATATATATATATTATTATATATATATTATATATATATATATATATATATATATATATTATTATTGTTATATATATATATATATATATATATATATATATATTTTTTTTAGAAATATATAAAAATATATATTTTTGTTTTATATCTCATAATTTTTATATATATATATATATATATATATATATATATATATATATATATATATATATATATATATATATATATATATATATATATATATATATATATATATATATATATATATATATATATATATATATATATATATATATATAAAACATATATACATATATATATATATATATATATATATATATATATATATATATATATATATATATATATATATATATATATATATATATATATATATATATATATATATATATATATATATATATATATATATATATATATATATATAACAGTTAATTCCGGTCAGTCAATCAATACATCGATAACACGAAATTATTTACGACAATCGACTTTTTTTTTAACGATTCGATATGGTTTTCTTCTACTTATTGTGTTATGAATGAAACGTTGTCACATATATTTTACCGTTTGTGGTTTGGTCTTCACAGGTTTATATATAAACGGTCTGTTTAGTTTCCTAAATGAACATTTCTTAGGGAGAAAATAGAAAAAATCAGATTATCGAAAAATAACGATATTTTTATTGACAATCGGAAATCAACTATTAATATATAAATATATATATATATATATATATATATATATATATATATATATATATATATATATATATATATATATATATATATATATATATATATATATATATATATATATATTTATATATATATATATATATATATATATATATATATATATATATATATATATATATATATATATATATATATATATAGTATATATATATTTTTATATAAAAATACAAATATATATATATATATATATATATATAGTTTAAATATTACCTCAATAAGTTTGAAATTTTTGCAGGGCTTCAAAAAAAATTTAAAATCATTCATCTCTTCTATCAGGAAGCGATAAATTTTTTTCGGCGAAAAAGATGATTTCCATCAACTACACTAAAAGTGAAATGACTATAGTTATAAAAAAAATAATAATGAAGAATAATGAAAAGGAAAATCGTCGCTCTATTTAGAAAAAAAGGTTACAGCCTCTCAATTTCTCAAAGTTGTTAAAATTCCCATAGACTTTTCATTTTTGATCCATCAAGGTTAGGTCTCATTTCAGGCCCTATAATTCAGGTTATGATAAGTAATGTTAGGTATACACAGAGAAAATCTATGTAGAACTAACAAATCTTATCATAACCTGAACTAGGATGGCCCTAAAACGAGCACGAGGTCCACTAATTTTTTTTTTTAGAAAGCCTAAGGGAAAATTTTAAACTTTGACCGGCTGTAACTTTTTTTCCTAAAGACTTAAATCATTTTCGTTTCTTTTAGGCTTGAGAGGCTGTTACTTTTTTTTCCTAAAGAGAGCGACGATTTTCGTTTCCATTATTCTTTATTATTACTTTTTTAGAGTATATTCTGTGATTTTTATAAAAATCGGGTGTGACACCCTTCTGCTCTACTATTACCATATATATATATATATATATATATATATATATATATATATATATATATATATATATATATATATATATATATATATATATATATATATATATATATATATATATATATATATATATATATATATATATATTATCCTTGCCAGAGGTGTGATAATAACTGTGAATTACTCTGTAGTAGTAATTAAAATCATATTTGTAATTGATACGTTAGACATTCACCGTTTTGATATTGGTGGAGTGAATTGTTCATTGTTTTCTGCTCCCATTTTAAAATGGCTATTAATTTAGAAGAGAAATTGGCATATTTAACCGATATTGAATGTACTTATCGGTAAAAACCAAAGGTGTAGTATTAACTTTATATGTTTTGTGAATTCTGCCAATCACCCTTAAGAATATAGCAGAGTAATTCCTATACTTTTCCTATTTAAAACATTTTTTGTTATTATATGTCCAAGCTTCGAAAGAAGGATAGTCTAGAGGGAAGCTTCTTTAGTTATATTGCTTCTACTATTAATTTACCACGTCAAATACGCTGTATAAAATATTGGTGCGAAAAGGAATCAACTAAAATAGCAAACATGGGCATGGGTATGGGGAGAGAAACCATTCTCAAATATTTTAAAAAATTCCTATATTTTATATGATTATTTCAAGAAATATCCTATTTGGTTAGGAAGCAAAGCTATTCTTATTGCAGTATGGGTACGTGAGCTCTTTCCCCATACATTCCCTCAAAAAAATTTATTTACGGATGATAGATACAAAGAAAGATAATTTATTCGGATACACGCAAATTCTTAAAGTCCAGAAAATTTCAGAACCTAAAATCACTTTTTTCCTACTGCCTTACCAATAATCAAAAAGGTCTTTAAACCCGGTTCAGTTGTAGCTTATGACGGGGAAATAAATCCATTACAGGTAAATGCAAATGATTAACATTTATTCCATGAACGATTCTTGAAAGGGGAATTTTGTAGTTCGAATTATGACTCTCATATTGAAGCAATTATAAAGTACGAATATCCAGAAGAACCTCATTTGATCTTAAACGTGCGTATGAGGAGCTAGATGTTTCAGGATGTGAATTTAATAATTTTATGGAACACTTGGAAAAATTATTACAATCCATAGAACTTATGTCTGAGGTTTGAATAAGTAAATGTAATTTTGAAAAATAGATTTTGTTGAATTAATCTACAACTATCACATTGATATAGAAATTAACATTCGACACATTCCTATTTATGTAATAAAAATTAAATTGCATATTTATGTAAATTATTAAATTTTATTTGTAAATTTTGTAAATTTGTAAATATATTTGTAAATTTTGTAAATTTTATTTGTAGTTTTTAAATTTGTAAATTTTATGTAAATATGTAAAAATTACATATGTAATTAAAATTTTCTTTAACATGTAAACTTTTCCAATGTATCTGAAATTTTTAATAAACTCTCGCTAGCACGGTATATGAACGATATAAGAGATGAATGTTATGATCAACACACCAGAATAGTTCTATAATGTTTCTGATGGGTCTTTTTGTGGTACCAGATTCATATATTAAACTACTCGTATGAAGATGGTACTAAAATTAAAATATTTCAAAAGTAGAAAAGTTCGGTAAAACTAAAGAAGTTACCCGCATGATATCTCGAAAACTAAGATAGGTACAAGAAAACTGATAACATATATGGAATCAGCGCATGAAATTTGTATGGAAAATGAAAAAAAAAATTTTTTTTTTTTTTTTTAATTTTTTTTTATATCTCCAAAACTACGATAGGTACAAGAAAACTAATAACATATTTAGAATCAGCGTATAAAATATGTATTAAAAAAGATTTTTTTTTTAACTAAAAGAATACCTCAGGGTAAACCGCAAAGATGCAAAGAGTCGCTGGCCTCCCAAAGACGACGGTAGGACTATTCTTCTTCTCCGGGAGGTGTCTCCGGGAACCGCTCTTGGGATTAGTGTCGCGGGGGTCTCTCCGCCCTCCCCTACGGGGTATGGAAAACGTCCTCTGTCCCACCGTCGGCTCGAGCCCCTAAAAGAATTTTACGCTGATTCCATATATGTTATTTCTTCTACCAATCGTAGTTTTGGAGATATAAAAAAAATATAAAAAAAAGTAAAAATTTTTTTTTCATTTTCCATACAAATTTCATACGCTGATTCTATATATGTTGTCAGTTTTCTTGTACATATCTTAGTTTTTGAGATATCATGCTGGTAACTTCTTTAGTTTGCCGAAAAGTTATTAAAAAAAAGTGAAATTTTAAAACTTTTGATGGGTTTTGAAAAAAATAAATAATTCGTAACATATTTTAAAAAGTGTTTATTTTTTATTTACTTATTAAACATAACTAATGTATCCTAAGTTTTCAAGATTTTAATAAATTTAAATTTCGGATCTTTTTGTATAACCTTGTATATTTGGTGTCATTTCCTTGTTTAAATCAATGGATTAACAACAAAAATTTTGACACTTTATACCAAATAGGTTTCATGTATAATATAACTCCTGAATGAACTATATTCGATTTGATTAATGTTATATAAACTTTATATCAAACTTTAATCATAACGTTAATAATTAAGAACGGTATTGATTATTTAAACTTGTATATGTAATGGAAAGACTTATCCTTACTAAAAAGTTCATGATGAGTTACCCATTAGGAGAGAGCTGGTTTCTAAGCAATCGTGATATAAACGTTATATATTAAACTGGAGAGAATCTATAATATGTCACATTTCATTCTTTATAGAATAGATTTCAGACATATTCATCAAATTAATATTTATAAGATAAACAATAAACAGAATGCATTCAAATAATAAATAGACCAGTGATCATGAATTCAACAGACACTTTCTATGTATATTTTTTCCCATTAAAACTATTAAAGAATTTACTGAATAATATTGTTTATTCTATGGAAAATTATATTTTAAATCTTTAATTGTGGAAAGATGTATACAATAAATTAGTATTTTATCTTCTATTAATTTCGTAACTAATTCTTCCTAAGAGGGGGAATTTCATATAAAGACATGTGTTAATTAGCTATAATATAATAGGCTGGAGAGAGAATTGACCTTATTTATCGTTTAGTAGTTTTTAAATAATTTGTCAATTAAAAAGTTGGGAAATCATTTTTCAAAAATAAAGTTTTTAAATAGTCAAGTTCACTGCTAAGAATTTTAATTATCAGGTATGGTGAAGATGAATTGTATATATGTAGCTCGAAGGATTGTTATTACTAAATCCAATAAGGATGAAATAATCATTTTAGTGCTAAAACTTAGTTATATAGAGTAAAGCGATACCGAATTAATAGGTTATAGTGTTTGATACTATTACTATATATTACTAGTATTTTTAGTAATATAATCTTAGTAAATCATATATATATAATAGTGGATATAAGAAAAAATATATATATATATAGTATATATATATAAAAAATAGATCTATATATATTATACAAAAGTGCCTCTCGATCCCCATTTAAACCTATTAGAGGAATGATGTAAAGTATTATATATATAAGTATATAATATATATGTTAATATATTAAATACTATAACATAACTTTATACTAATTAAAACTTGTATATAAACATTTAAAAACTTATTAAATTTATTAGTATTATAGCTTTAATTTTTATGTTAAATTAATAAGTGATAAATATAATACTTTAATAAAATTTAATCCACAGGTCTCTAATAGTTAGTAGACTTATTATATAATACTTTAATATAAGTTTATTATTCTTGAAGTACATTATAAACTTACAGGAAACTTTACACAAACTATTTACAAACTTATACACCAAAACTTTATACATTAAACCATCTAATTAAACTCTAAATACAAAAACTACTACTTAAACTTACAATAAACATTACATAAACTTTATATATAAACATCTATATAAACTTTACATAAACTTACATAATCTTTATATAAATCTATTATATCAATTATATATATATATATTAAATCTTTATTATAACCCAAAATTCCTGAAGTAGAAGAAAATATTCAGTATATAAAACATTTATTATTAAAACATTATTTATAAATGTATATATAAAACTTAATATATAACTTATGCAAACATGGTATGCGGATGTTAACTAGGCCTCAGATAAAACTAAAAGCAAATAGTTATACATAAACTTTTAAACATAAAGTTCATATAATAAAACTATTACTCTAAAACTCCATCAATAAACTATTATATACATAAAACTTAATTAAACTAATTATATTATATATTAAAACTTAAGTTATAATATCTACGCATAAACTTAGTAGTATATAATAACTATTATTATATAATAAAACTTATATAAAGCTTAAATTATAAACTTTACATTAACATTTCATAAACACCACTTTATTACAATAACTTTTATTTATATAATAACTTTTTTCTAAATCACTTTACATAAAACTTAACTACATTAAACGTTACACAAACTTCATTAACATAATTTATACGATAATAACTTTATAATAAATACTATTATACTATATATAATTTTACGAATAAATAATATTTATTACATAATACTCATCATTAAAAATAGTTATACATAAACTTATTACATATTAAACTTTATATAAAACTTTACATATAAAGATTATACATAAGACCTATTTATATATATAAATACTTATAAATAACATTTAATAATATTTATTCTATTTATAAACTTTATATCATAAATCATTTACTTATTAACTTTATTACATTTAATAATAACTAAATTTTATAGTAGATGCACAAATATCTCGTAAAACTTTCATCTGTAAAACCTTGATTATTTAAGACATTATAGCACAAATATCTAAGAACTCTCATCACAAGCCACTTTTACATATTTGTAACTAATTACATTAAAATAATGAATGATAAGGCTTTAGTATAAACTTTATGATTAAACTTTACCATAAATCATTATATAAAACTTTACATAAAACTTTACAAAACGTTTACATAAACTTTATATAAATCTTTACGATAAACTTTATATTAATAGATATCAATTTTATTTCCTTCGATTAAATCTTATATAAACTTTATAATAAACTATATAAACTAAAAAAACTCTAGAAAACTTGGGATAGAAACTGTTACCAAAACGTGTACAGTAACTTGGTGGGAGATAAATAAACTCATTTCCTGAATCAGCCCATAAAACTGTATCAGCCACTACAGTTTTCTTGATAGATAAAATAAGTTGTTTCTAGGCATCCAGTGTACATGAAACTCTTGCCTTAAATATATTTACTTATTTATATAATCTTAAAATATTGAATAGTTTTTCTGAAGATTACGATCAAGAACTTTCCAAGTCGTCCATTTTATATAAAGTACATCATGTTGTCATGATTAACCTTTTCTTAACATCTTCACAATTAATTACAAATTATTTATACTTGCATGTAACGTTTCTGTCTAAGCTAAATCGACACATAACTTTTTATTACTAGAAACTGTTTACTACAAAACAATAACGATATATAAGCAAAATATACCATTGCATCCATTAATTTTGCAACTAATTATATTCAATATTAAGTACTATCTTAGGATTTGGCCTAATAACCGAATAATAATAAACATTAGTTATTGATTTTTGATATATAAACTGTTATTTATTACAGGCGTGTGTTTATATAAGTGCTGTGACAGTAAACATTTTTTGTTATTTTAACTTATAAAGAGTTCATGACACTCATACACAAACTTATTTTTTCTATATTTAAAACTTTAGCATTTTAAAATAATATACAATATACATAAATATACCATTCAAACTTTCCTACTACACTAAAATTTGCTTATTTTTTATTTTTAAATTCTTTGTTATTTTATTAAATATAAAATTTATATATATTTTCACCCACACCCACCCTACTACGGTAACTTACATAAACTTATTAAATCTACGTCCACACAAAAGAGTCAAAAACCCACCCCGACTTCGCATTCAAGACTATAAACTTCTCAACATCAAGCTATTATCTAGTACTACAACACTTTTTTAACTAATTCTCAAACCTCTTGGAGTTGGAAACTTGATATAAGTTGTTAGTATAAAACGTTCAAGCTGACATATAGACCCTGAAGGATATAAACTTTATATAAATCTTTGTGATAATCCGTTTTTTCCATTCTATTTAGCCATATTTTTCTAATCTCTTGTACATACGTTTAGAGAATGACTTTCATATTACAGTTGATTTACAAAGTTTTATTCACAGAGTAAAGAATTAAATGAAGGTATTACTTTGTCATTGGTTAAGTGCGTATGTAGATATGTGATAACTTTATCATATAAACCATAGATTAAATTAATTACATTTATATGCCTCAATCCAGGCGATAGATATTTTTATACGAAGCATATCATTTAAATAAACTTTACAATTAAATAACATTTATATATATAATGCAGTTTATATAAAATATAAGTTTATTTTTCAAATTTTCGAATATCCTATAATACTAGAAAAATTTAATCGAAGAGTATATGATTGTTACTTTTATCTTAATATAAGAACTATTATGATGTGTAGAATACAACAAGTTACTTAAACATGAAAACCCACTACGGACAAGGGATAAGTAATCAGAACGATTTTTTATGATAAACGATTATAATGAATAAATAACTATTATAGAATATAGAATAATGAAACTTAGTATACTCATATGTAATATATAATATAATAATATATAGTATAATTATATATATATATAAAATCTAAATATCATTGACAAAGCTTTCACCATTAACCGGCGCTCAACACCTGACAGGGAGACTTCAGGATATTAAATCTATTTATCATTGAGTGTAATATTGCATAACTGCAGATTTATATATAATATAAGTTTATATATATCAACTTTTTTATATATAATTAATTATTAACTATATTCTCACTTTAGAAATTATTTGTTATACCTTATTAAACATAACACTTAATAAATAGTATAACAAGGTGATAAATTAATACTTATATATTTAACTTATATACTTATATATGAATACTTATATAATATAAACTATATTATTATATATAATAACTTTATATATATATATAATAGTTTAGTTAAACTTTTAGTTATTAAACAAAAACTCGTATTATATACCAGTAAAACAACATTGACACCTTAACGAACATTCTGTCATTGTGTAAGCAATGAGCAACATATTTAAATCTGTTACACATAATTTCTGACACGTTTTTAATAATTAATTAACACATTAAAATCTAACCATCAATAACAACTTTAATTTATTTTTATGATAATGTAAAAATTATTATGATCTTTAATATTATTATAATTTACTTTTATTAATTCAAACCTATAATTATAGGCCCATAGGATTCTAAAAAATCGATGAATTCAATCTTTAATGTACGCTATCGTATGTTTTTAAACTATGATGACGTCGTTACTAAATCTTTTAGAGAATACTATATTATTATACAGTAATAAGTACTTTATTATATTTATAACAAATATATATATATTACATTAACTATATTTACCGGTGGCTGTAAATAATTAAATTATTTTGCCTTCAGATCTGTATATATATTAACTATTTATATATATATATAATTATTAAACATTATATATAAAATTATTTATATATAATATATAAGACGCATATATAAACTATTAATATATATATACTATAATTATAATAACTAAGTAATACATTATATATTAAAACTATATACTATAATTAAAACTTTTACCTATAATATTACAATATAAACTTACATATTAATAAATAACTCTTACATATAAACATTTTACTAATAGTATAAATACTTTTATATATCAAAGTGAATACTTATTACTATTATAATAACTACAAAAACTATTTTACAAACTAAATAGATATTAAAATATAGATCAAACATATTTCATTCAACTTGCCAGCAAAAATTTATTATACATAGTTTATGTGTAAGTAACTTCGTTTGCTTAATACTTCAAGACCAAAACTTCGGCATCTTTCATCCTCCGAAATTTCGATATATTCACGATATTAATTTATCTTTTAGTACGGGACTAATACTGTATTAATATCTTAAATCGATACTATTATCTCTGGATAAACTTATCTATAGACAATAAATATTTCCTGATTTTCATTAATATATAAACTCGATTTATCGCTGCATTTATTACGATAATGAATTTCTTTTTAAGATATCGGCGCTCCCCTAGTACCGGAAGACGAAAGAGACATCGATCATTCCAGGATAGCCAAAGAACTTCACCTTAGCGCTCAAAACCTTCCACCGCACAGGAATACAGAGACACTCACAAATCACACTAAATCTCACTATGCTCAAAGACGTTCCTACTTTACCGCTCCTGCTCGCACATCTTAGAGACTTTTTTCTTTCCTTTAAAGTATAAAATTTAGTCAATTTCTAAGAATAAAAAAAAAAAACTTAAAAAGATTTCGCAAAATCAAATGTATTAAACTACGAGTTTGTGGATTTGATAAATATTTGAAATAAATTTAATACAACTTTTTTCTTTTAAACTTACAAAATACAAAAACTTTACATAAACGTGAATATAAACTTTATATAAACTGTGACGTATCATTTCAAAACGTTGCACAAGCAACTTATAGAAAAGCGTTTTACAATAAAATAAACTAGAACAAAATTTTCTGACACTCGTCTCTAACTTTTTATATAAAACATGGCAGCTACACACGATAATCATAAAATACATAAAAAAAATAATAATCCGATATTGAAAACTCTTATGAATTACCATTAAAATACTTGTGCTAACACTGCAAACTCTACCTTAATATGACTCAATTGCAAACTATAATTGCGACAGTCAATTATAAATCATTAGCTTAAACAGTTAAACTTAGGTACATAAACACTTACAATAAACTTAGTCTAAACGTTACCAAAAACGATTTTAGCATAAAGTTTATATACTTTACCATAAAATACAACCAATTAAAATTGAAATAGTACTGTAAACTAAGCAAAATCTTAATACAGTTAAATGTATGAAACTTAGCATTTAATAAAATTCAATATATGAAATTCTACATTAAGATATACAGATATAAAAGTTATATTATCTTACTTTTTTCATCTATCCTAATTGAAGAAAAATTATATAATATGGATACGAAAACCTCTACATAAATTTGCCAAGTAATTCTGTAAACAACAAGCGTAATTGATGGATAAGAGAACATTTTAAAAATTTAGATAACTCTAATATATAAAGATAGGTTCTGTCTACAATTAATAAAAAGCTAGTGATTAAGAATCACGAGTTTAAAATCATTATAATTATTATTACCGATTTTACAAAAAGACTCTTCTGAAAATTTCAGGACTTCATTTTCATATAACTTATTATATCCTAAACAGTTTTTTGTTAACGATAAAGAGCGATACTAAAAGGCTTACAAACGACCTTGTAGTAATATAAGTACTCGGGGAGTGTCTTTTCACCTTAAAATTTATGTTTATATGTACTGAACTACCTGAGAGTCGACATATCGGAACTATGATTAATTAGTTAACGTAATAAATACTAGACATAATATTCAGCTTCTCGGATTTTCTTTATTACAATAAAAGAGAACTTGTATGAAGGAAGACGGTAATATCAGTAAATAATAGAAACAGAACGTTCCACTGAAAGGTGTATTGAAAATATAACATGAATTCGCTACTAAGAGTACAATATAATAACACTCTTAAAGAGACTGAAAATCAATCTGGTAAACAGATTGCGTGCCTAATGATGTAATCTAGTTTTCGAGAGTGAGATCAAATACGATTCAAGATGCTGTTGAAGCCAAGGAAAATGCCACAGATACTGTTATAGAACTCTGGTCCAACTGACGATACGTAAGAAAAACCTCTCTTACCAGGAGATAATAGGTAAAGTTGTAGAGAAAAGAAAAATACCGTATGAGGAATATCAATTTTTGTCAACTCTAAAAAATCTATTATTATTAAAATTCAAATAAATTAAAATAATACTATATAACTTGATTAAAATTGAAATTGAAGAAAAATTAAAGTATTTCAATAATTACGTCAACATAGAGAAAAACAATAAAAATACTATGACAAAATTATTCTATAAGATTCCATAACACTTACCTTAAAACACGGTTACACTTATAATTCATAACTAAAAAAAAAAAATATATATTCGTTAACATTTCAATCGATAACGTTTCTAAACTACTTGAATCACCTATAGTACATAAAGTTTAAAAAAACAAAAAAACTTTAGTAAAAGATCAAGAATTCCAAAATTCAAAAATAACTTATACTGAAAAAAAAAAAAAATAATAAATCCTAACAGATAAAATGAGTTCACGTCCGACAAAAAAGTTGAAATCATCATATATATTATATATATTATATATTCATATACAAGATTTAAATAAAATGAAGCAAGCTTTTATTTTATAAAACTTTTTAATATAAAAAATTTTAATAATACAGTTAACTAGTTTCTCCTAAAATAATAACATAAGATGCTTTCCTGAGTTAAGATATAATCAATATATATTTATAAAATTAACAAATGTACTATCTGCTAATATTAATAATTAACATTATATATATATCATTATTATTTAAACTATGTATACATAACTATACATGTAAATATGAACAAATTTATGTAGATTATATAATAAAAATATGAATTTCTAAAGTAACATAAAATAAATATTAATATAATAATGAATCTTTTACATATATATATATATAACTACAACTCTATTTAAGTAGTACCAGATAAAATAATATAATTTACTAATTTAAATAATCAATATAAATAAAAATCATATATAATAAACATTTTATAATATATAAATAAACTATTTACTATAACTTCACGATTAAAATAACTTTATATAAATATTTTATCATAAACTTATAATTATAATTTAAAACTATAACTTTATACCGAAACAAAGTACTTTATTATAATAACTTTTATATATAACTTTATATAAACAATTTTATATAACTTATTATAACTTATTAACATAACAAAACAAGCAAAATTACATAAATATAGTAACATGTAACAAGGACAGATTCTTATCAATTTCTTTACAAAGAAACTTTTCAAACAATCTTCAAACAAACCAACAAAATTAAATATCAAACCAATAGAATTTCAACTTTTACAGCTAGTCTCAAATGGACTCATATATATATTACATAGAAATTAAAAAAAAAATAACTAAATAACATAAAAACATTCAAATAGAAAACTTAAAACAATTTGTTATACATTTATTTTGAATAAACTTAAGAATAACAAATAATATATCTAATACAGAATATCATAAACTTATACTATAAACTGTTATATTAAACTTAAATTTAACATTTATATTAAACTTTATAAAAATTTAATTGATAAACTTAATTCAAAAATCATTATATAGAATATATACCTTATCACATAAAAACCATAAAATCCAACTTTATATAAAACACATTTACAATAAAACAAACCTACAAAACTTTACATAAACTATATATCCACGCTTATATGTAAAACGTTATAACAGCAAAAATTTTGAAAACTTAAATAATAATAACACCTTGATTAAAAATAAACTCCGTACATTTAAACTTATAACTTTTCCAAATGAAAATACATTTTCTTATTATTAATAAATTTTAATAAATAAAAATATAAAATTACATAGAAATACAAAAATTATTAATAAAAAAGAACATAGAATATTTAAAACATACTTAATAAAAACTATCAATCATAACACCCAATAAAACCTTAAGTATCTATAATACCATAATACTAAAAAAGATAACCATGATAATCTTATCCAATTAATAAAATAATAATTAATATATACAATATAAATATAATCTTAAACAGAAAATAATAACTAATTCAATTACATAAATATAATATTAATATATCAATATATAACATAATAATAATAAATAATATAATATAAAATAACAATTTTAATGTACGATAATAATAAGAAATTATTAATCTTAATTATTATATTATATTAAAATAACCTCAAATACATAATATAACTATAAATTCTAATAATAACAATAATAAATATAAAATCAATTTATACATATGAATCAACATTTTGATTAATAAATTATGATAATTAATAAATAAACATTAATAATATAATAATGTATAATTAAAATAATACAATTAATTATATAATATAATTATAATAACTTAAATAATTAATTTAATATAGATAATAAAATTAATATTAAAATTAACTAATATTAAATTAATTATATAAATAATACAAATATATAACTATAAACTTTTAAAAACAAATAAAAAACTATAGTATAGACAAAAAGAACACAAAAAAATTAATTAATACTTAATTCAAAAACGTTATTAGACGAATAAAATTTAAATCTATACATAAACAACCTTTACATAAAATCTTTAATAATAAACTTAATAAAATATATAGATAGAAACATTTACAATAAACTTACTATAATTAAAATATTACTATATAAAACAATTCTATAGGTAAATTTTCATAAACATTAAATAAACTTATCAATTAAATACTTATATATATATTATATGATTATTAAAATCATTTTATATATTTGTAATATTAATATATTTATAATGATATAGTCTATTAAACTATATTTAAAAAATAGAAACTATTAAAAATAATGAGATAAATGAATAAATATTATTTTATATATATATGGTCCTACTTATATTATTATATATAGAAAAATTATCATTTATATATTGTAAAACCTATAAATGTTTATTATTAAACTTTAATAATAAATTATGATAAATAAATAATAACTATTATATAAATACTAAATATAAAACTTATATAAAAACTTTTGATATACTTCTAATAATAGAAATATTATTAATATAATACTAATACAAAAATACTAGTTATTAATCTATATAAACAATGATTTAAATACAAGTAATAATATTATATATTATATATATAATATTACAGAACTGACATAAAACTTATCAGTAATGAAACCTTCCCATCAGATTAAAACCTTTACAATAAACACCCTTTATCCACTTGAAACCCTTGTGCAATCTAAGATCAAGACTTGTACGTCTTAGACAACAGGAGGTGTTTATATTCAAAGGAAAAAACAGATCGATCGTCTATTTACCAATAATTCTCACCTAAATGTCAAAATATAACATTCAATATACTGTATTTTTTTTTGCTAAATTTTATAAACGGTGTCAACATTTAAACGTCGCAAACTAGTTTTTGTAATTAATGTCAATAATATAATCAAAATGGTTAAACTATTAAGACTTACTAGCATATAAACTCTGAGCAAATAAAGTGTAACTTATAATAGATTAAAAATTTTATGTCATTCCGATATATCAAATTTATTTTAACTCATAAAAAACAGCTAACTTGTCTTTTTCTCACATCAAACTAATTAAACCTTAAACACGCGTTTAGATCTCATGTCAGAAGCATCGAAATTGAAAGCTAATACATAGACGAAACAATCTTGATTCATATATAAAGCTGTGTGTGAGATAATAGCAAGGTATAAATAATTGTATCGTGACTATATGCATATGTCTTCAATCTGACATCTCTCTAATACATTCTCTTTCTATGAGCCAAAATATAAAAGGTGACGACTTCTTTAAGATTTATTTTAAATTAATTTTATACGTAAATAACTATATACATAAATACAAGCTTATTTTCAAGTTAATAAAAGCTTTTACAATATATTTTTTTGAATTGTGAATAGGCTATATACCTATATATATTATATATTAATAACTTATTTTATATATATATATATAATATTAATATATTAGTCGAGAAAGAGAACGTATTACATTAAGAAACTGATTAAGAGGATAAGAGAGAGAGCCTTCCCGATATCAGTTTAGAAAAAAAAGAGCGTTACTGGGGAATCGCCGATATTGATAATTAATTATATGAACTTTATATATATATATGTATTATTAATTATATATAAACATCTAATATAATAAATACTATATAATATATATGATAATACTCTATATATATAAACTATACTATTTGTAATCGATTATATATGAAATGCTAATATATAATAACGTATTATATGTGACTATATTAAAAGCCTTTTATAATTATAACTAGCAACTAATTATAGACTATAATATATATATATAAATTATATCTAATATAAATACTATATTATTAATATACAATAATAAATTAATTAAATTAATATAAACATTATATATATACAGTTAAAATCACTTGATTAGTATAATAACTCCTCATAATATAAAACTATATTATTAACTATATATATAATATACAACTTATTACTAATCTTATATATATAATAATAATACTAGTTATATTAATATCATACATGTATAATGCGAACGGGCACCGTGTCTCTTAACTTAATAAAACTAAACTGCACAATAATAATTAATCATAATTTCTGAATACAATTTTCAATAATAAATGTCTCTTTAGTGAATGTAACTAGAAAATACGTTATGCTTTATCATACTCCTTAATCTTGAAAACATTTTACTGGTTCAAATCATGTCTCAGGAAAATATAGAAGACTTAAAGTTGCAAGAATTAAGTGAGGCAATTTATATTATCCTTATTTCCGTCTTTCCACCAAAACTCATTTAATAATAAAGTTAATTAATAAGATTTATAATACTTAGTTTTATTAATTTTTTTGAAAAAATAAAGATTTAGAGTCGGGGATATATAAACTTGTATAAAAATTTAGTGAAAACTACATAATCTTTGACAGAGACTTATTGTGTGTTCAGAATTTAGTACTTATTAATAAACTAGTTTTGCAAAATATACTAGCTGTATATATGAGTATATATATATATATATGGAGAGTGCTTAGGGAACATGATGTCTAAAATGAAATTACAATCGAACGAAACGCTTGAAGTAATTTTACTGTAAACGTTTGGTGTTGTTACAACTTAAACAAAATAGAGTGAGTTCTAGGTTGTCCCTATATTAGTAGAGAATTCATCTACATTGAAGATAAAAAAAAACTATTATTTAAAATATAATCAAGATAGTGCGAGGTGTAAAATGTTAAGGAAAACAGAAACATGTATGAGTGGTATTAAAGTTGAAAAAAAAATTATAAAAGAAACAGTTCTAGATAATTAATAATTAGAAGAAGCATTTATAAAAGAGGAAAGGGATAGAAAAAGAAAAGAAACAGTTCAAGAATTTAGAAATGTCAGAAATTACGAATATTAAATGAAGGAGATATCTTATATATAAAGAGTTGCATTTGTCCCAAGAGACATATGGTAACGGATTTAATAGATTTTCTAATTATAATATTTATATCAGTCTAGTAGAATAAACATTTATGTAAATTGTATATGAGATTTGTTACTAATATAAAATTATATTAGAGTAACAATTAATAATGTATAAGGTTAGCAGAAGAATAAATGCAGAACAGGGGAAACCATTTTACACATCAACAAGTGGAATAACCAAAAAAATTAAAACCTGATACAAAATTTTTATATCAAAACTCTTCACTATTAACTCATATAAACCTTTACATAACACACTTGATATAAAGCCTCTATCATAATCATTTCGACATGAAACGAACCTTATATATATTATAGACACTTATTAAACTCTTTTAAATAAACACTTTGCCGGGCGTATATTTGAGTCCACTGAATGAAGTATTTATTTTCAATTTAGAATAAAGTTTGCTTTTCTTCTTTTTATATCTATGAAAGTGAGTTCATATTTATAAATTTTTACCAATAATTTAAAATATCCAAGAATGTCGTAACTCTTTCCCTTTACCACAAACTCTTACACTTGAATAAAACTCAATATAGCATATAAAAACGTAATAAACTTTTTATTGACAACATAATTAATTAATATCTGATTACATAACGATAAGATAGAAAACGGATGACATAACATCTATATTACGTGAGGCATACTCAGAATTAAAGGTAAGCGTTCTAAAAACACACACCTGATTTTTGACATAAACGAGAAATGAGAACCTCTAGAGTGAAGGACATAAATAAACTATACCAATTAAATTCAGTTATCAAACTTTATACTAAACTTTATGATACGTGATAATAAAAACTTTAGTAAAAGCTCTAAAAGTGGTTTTTTTATCATCCTGT